>ML810578.1:19969-36573 GCA_009831015.1 Picea engelmannii | reverse complement strand
ATTAGTAATGTTATTTTATTTATGTCGGCTTTAGGCCATTAGTTGTAATTATACCTCCTAGTCTCCTATATATACCAAGGAGACATTTTCATTTTGAAACATCTTGTACTTGAACATTTAAGTGGGGTAAAAAGAGGTTGCCCCCTCGAAGAGGCTTATTATCTGAAATTCTCTCTTTTTCAAGGCGTTGAGTACTTTTTCTGAGGATTTTCTATGCTATATTGATATTTGGTTCTTAACACAACATCCATCATTCAGAATTCTACATCAGACGAATGCAAAGAATGTTCTCCAGAGAAATTGAATAAAGAGCGTATGAAGAGCAATCTCAAGACTTTGAAGCATACCAGAAAGAGACTCCTGTATGCAGATAAGAAGAAGATAACTTGGCGGAGAACCTCCAGTGCACAATAGAAGTGTGGTGAAGATTTCCTATAACATCAAGATGACTATTCAGAAGATCAGAGCTCATGATGATAGAAGAAGTACCACATGGATATGTTCCAGTTCTCTAACTATGATATACTCTATCGTTCAGATCTACATGGAGTTTTCACAGTGTTCCAGTCTACAGTACAAGCATTACATTATCCATGATAACGTCCAGAAAGGAGAAAATGATTCCTCCAATACATATCTCCACAGATGAGCAGATAAGCATACATTTTAGTAAAGCCTCTATTCAAGATAAAAGAACTTGCATAATCAAGCTAGAGCTCGTGGAAATAACTCTCTTAGTTGGAAGGGAAGATTCTCCAAACTAGAAGAAGGTACACAAACATTTATTTTTGTGATTGAAATAACTCTCCAGTTAGGAGGGAGCATTGAAAATATTATTTATCTTTGTGACTGAAAAATAGTCCAGAATGGATAAATGCTTTCCTTTTCGGAAAGTGGATTGAGATTTCTGACGGACAATGACTTCCCATTGTAGTTAACATGGGAGGCACACTGATTGTTGATGTATCATAGACATCGACTTCCCATTGTGGTTAACATGGGGAGTGGTCTAGGACAGTCATTCTTCTTGGCAGTCACTCTAAGTAGTGGTCAAGTAGAATGGTCCACCTTGCCGGGCAGTCATTCTTTCGAAGTTCACAGTTGTGAGCAGTTTCGAAGAATCGTCCATTTTGCAGGTTGATGCAGGAAAGACATTCCTCGAGGGCAGACTCATTCTCTCCAGGTTACACTTTGTTTAGTGTCGGAGGAATGGCCCAGGGTGGGGAATGGTCTGGACAATTATTCCTCGAGGGCAGACTCATTATCTTCAGGTTACACTTTGTTTAGTGTCGGAAGAATGGCCCGGGGTGGGGAATAGTCTAGGTTCAACAATCAGGGACAGTTATTCCTCGAGGGCAGACTCATCCTCTCTAGGTTACACTTTGTTTAATGTCGGAAGAATGGCCCAGGGTGGGGAATAGTCCAGGACAGTCATTCCTTAGGGCAGACTCATTCTCTCTAGGTTACACTTTGTTAAGTGTCAAAGGAATGGCCCAGGGTAAGGAATGGTCCAAATATTTCTCGAGGGCATACTCATTCTCTCCAGGTTACACTTTGTTTAGTGTCAGAGGAATGGCCTAGGGCGAGAAATGGTCCAGGCTCAGAAATCAGAAATAATCCTTCTTCCTTGGTTGAGAAGAATGGGGAAGATAGCCCATTGTTGATATTTTATATTGAGGGCAGGCATTCTTTCAGATCTCACAGACGTGAGTGAAAGATTGGCCCATTTGATTCATTTTTTATCATAACATTGTTTCTATGCAAATGAAGACCACTGTGTTGGTAGACATTCTTTTAGATCTCACAGATGTGAGTGAAAGATTGGCCCAGATGATATAGTTTTTATCATAACATTGTTTCTATGCAGGATGCTCTCAGATGTTTGTTATGAAGACTATATGACAATAGATGAGGACTGTTGTGGTGAATATGTTTCACCGTTCGCAACCATACGTTGCTGATCAAGTACTTATGTATTACTTGATGTGGTAGTGAACCATTGGATTGTAGTACTACTATGAATAGACACAGGTGTGTTCTATCCTCGTTCTAATTGCCTTGAAGACTATTAGCAGTTTATTGGAGATAATGATCATTCAAATGAATGATGAACAGAGATTTTCCAGACGGAAAACAGTTCAGAGATTTTACTCCTCTTGTATCACTCTATGGTGAGAGTGACTTATCTAACATCATATCTAACTACTCAGATGAAGTATGGTTTCGAGAGATGATGCAGCTAATGGTGATGGTGATGCTCATGATCTAGTCATGAAATAGTCTAGATGACTATATTGATGCTACCGGGTAAATGGTATGTTTTGTGCTCAAGTCCATTACCTGTAAATACCTCTCTAGCTAGGAGGGAGTGTTAATATTATGGTAGTTGTGGGAGGTATTTACCTCCACGTGTGGACCTGACGAGAATAGAAGACTCTAGGAAGCAAGAGAAACCCTAATGAATTGGCTAATAACCCTAGAAGCCTTGTCGGCTCAAGAAGATAATTTATATTAGGCTATTAGCCTCCAAGAGAAGAAGTTGGCCAAAAATAATAATAATATACTGAATAGACACATACCCAGAAGGAGAAGTCGGCCCCAACAAAACTGGCAGGATTACTATAAATACAGGGCGTCAGTTCTCATTTGCAGCATCTCAGAATTGCAGTTTCCTAGTTGGTGCACACTGCAGTTGCAATCTAGTGTGTAGGTTTGGAGGAGGGTTGCAGCTGCAGCTGCAACAACAACTAGTTTCAATTTTGGCTTGAATATCTCTTGGTTAGGGTTTGGACTATTTGATCAACTTTTTGTGATGTGCTATCCTTGGGGATTGATGCACTACTCTATGTTTGGCTATCTAGCCTAGGGTTTGCTTCTGGAGGAATTCTCAGTCAAGGTTAAGGTGCTTGGAGGGAGGCTTCGACCTATGGTTGGGTGACAAAGGTATCGTCAATGGTAAAACGAGCACACCATCTTCTATATTCGTCTTCACCTACAACACTGATGGATGCCTGGGTTTGCCAAACCTCTAGTTTCTCTCTTTTTTTGCATATCAGGAACTAACTTCCAATATTTTCAATTTTGTTAAATTCTTTGGTGTATGGAAACAACCATGTTATGTTTTCTAGCGTGAGACACATTTTTCGGTGCATGATAATAACACGTCATATTTCTGGAGCGTGACACTTGTCACGTCGTATTTTATAATTTTAGTTATGTTTGCTAAGTTTTTCTGTGAGCCAAAATAGGTGGATAATTATGAACATTGTACTGATTTGATGCTTTTAAGGTAATATATTTTCTTTTATTTACAATTTTTTATTTATTTAAGGAGGTAGGTAGTGAAAGAATTATTTAATAAAATATAATTAGAAGTGGAAGAAAGCAAATGGGAGAATAATGAAAGAATTATTCAATATCAAATGCGAGAGTAGAAATTATTACACAAATAAAAAATGTGTTGAGTGCTTTATTAAACAATAAAATAGAGTACATATAAATACACGAAGCTTTGTTTCAAGATAGACAAATTACCTTGATTACACAATCTACTTGGTTGAGCAAATATTCCAACCTCACACCAATCTAGAAAGCATTAATTGGAGAGAACCTCTCAAATTCAAATAGTTCCAACAAATTTCCAAAGACTAGGGAACAAATTCTACATAATTATGACAAATAATCATAATAAGTACAAATGTGATCACACTTAATACAAGTGGGAGTTACATATTCCAACACTCTCCCTTAATGACTACTTCTTTTAACCTTTGTCAGCTCACCTATGAATCAAAGCATTTTTTTGATCAACAAAGTCTATAATTGGTCCATCTTGGTACTTTCACTTCGTACCTTGATCATGCATCAACAAATTGTCAAAGTCCATATGAAAGAAAAATCATCCATCGAAATGCATGTGTACCTAATTGTCGCAATTGCGGGTTTAGTAGGATGTCCTTTAGGTACATAGTTCATTTAACCTCTTGATGAACTCCCCCTAAATGTAAAACTTATGGTTTCTATGTAAAACTCATGGTTTCTACGTATTTTCGAAAGTCCACAACCAACATGGTCCACTCATTAAGCATCCAACCAATCATATGGCCCACTCCAATTGTTAAAGAACTCTACAATAGAGGTTTTTTCACTACAAATCATTTAGGATACATGACAAAGAGGTATGCATGCCTATTCAGGGCTTACAATGATATGCCCTTTACATATTACATAGATACATGTACATATATTACATACTCCATCACATGGAGATACCAGGTACTAGCTCAAACTTTTCATGGACCAATACATCGAATCAATAAACATTACATCATTGATTTTCTACAAAAGTGTGACTCACGTGAACATATGGTCATGAGTATGCTTTATTTAACATAATTCACACATTTTACCATGTTTTTTTGCAATCATTTCACTTTTTCTTCTTCTGCACCACTACCACCATCACCAGTTTCCCTTGGACTAAATTCTCTAATGTTATTCAGAACAACATCTCTATTCTTCATGCTTACCATTCCAACTCAAACCTATGTTTGCCATTAAAATGTGGTTTCTACAAAGAACAACACAACTCGCTTCTATCTCATAATCAAAAAAATGTTCATGCTCGTCCATTTATTTATAAAATTATTATCTCAAACTCATATTAGCTGGGAAAAAACCATACCCTTGGGCCAAACATTGATACCATGATTGTATTGCAATTGCTTACATGTTTTGAGTCTTCTTCATCTACGTCTTGACCCTTGAACCTTCAATTTTAGCGTCAATTCATTCTCTTGAATCCATGTGCAATTTTTTATAGTAGTTAATTCTAAAAAAAACACTACATTCTACGCTCAATGTAAATGCTTCTAATTCGAGGAATTTCATGAATGTAATCATTAACTAGTTATTCTTTGGAATTTCCGTACTTCATCTTGCAACTGCAATAGTTAGATTACATATGTTTCTCTTCACAAACTCCAAAGAAATTCAAAGATTTTTTTTTCCATTACAAAGATTTCCAAATGACAAATTTTGGATTAGCGCTACAATCTTCTTGTGAAGCGGTCACTTCACCATCGTGCTAGTTGGAGTTGGGAAGCAACATGACAAGTTTTGCATAGTTCTTCATCCTCCATACCCAATGTCCACCATGCGACAACATGCACCTCTAAGTTGATATACTACAACCTGCATAAAGATTTCAGGGATCATGAAGTCTAGCTTAACACAAAACATACCTCCATCAAGTGACTAGGCAATTGGAAAAAAATGAATTCTTTGACATTCATTGGTTGTATTTCGGCCTTCAAAAATTCAGGCCTACCAAATTGAATTCGATTCCCCAATTTGTTGACGAATGTAGGCCCAAAGCTAGTCTAAACAACGCACAAACATGAAATGAAATCATCAAGCAACAAAGTTCCCGAGCTATCACAACCAATGTTCTCACAAATTTCCACATCTCAGAGATGACTTGGCTCTTTCCGAAATTGTAGCTCGAAACTATGTCTACTTTCACACCCATATGATAAGCCTAAAATCCTCAATTTGACCACTGCCAATAATCTTTGTATGGTTTATTGGTGAATAAATGAAAATTTATGGAGTTGCAATTTAGAGCCTCTATAGCGTGCATCCACAAATAAGGATTTGAATTTGTTTTTTCCGCTAACTCCACCCTACATATTTGCAACCACAAGAATTTGACATCCAGTTCAATCTAAGAAAAGCTCCAAATTGATACTTACAGGCCTTAATTTTTTTACACTCTCCCTTCACTAGTAAATTTGGGCGTTATGTCGTGGATATTGCGACGAATGTTGGGTTTCCCAAACATTGCTTCATGTGTCATGGCAAGTGCAATGAACCTGAAATAATGTCGCAAGAGCGATGAAATTGGGAAGTTGTCACATGAGAAACAAAGAAGGGATATCGTTGCGCAAGTGACAAAGAAGGGATATCGTCGCAAGAGAGACAAGGTAGGGAAATCATTGAAAGCGCGACAAGGAAGGGAAATCCTTGCGACTAATAATGAAAATCTTCGCAAGAGAGACAAGGTAGGGAGATCGTCGTACAAGCGACAAGCTAGGGACTTCGTCGCAAGAGTGACATGTTAGGGAGATCGTCGCAAGAGAGACACGGTATGGCGATCATCGCAAGAGAGACAAGTTATGGAGATCGTCGCACGAGTGACAAGGTAGGGAGATCGTCGCAAGAGTGACAAGGAAGGGAGATTTTCGCATGAGCGACAAGTTAGCAAGATCATCACAAGAGCGACAAGATAAAGAATCTTGCGACAAATTAGCTATCAAAGGACTCGTCACAAGAGCGATGAATGTAAGGATACTTGCGGCGAAATCTTTATACAATCGACAAAAAAATTTCGGTGAAATCATTATACAATCGACAAAAAAAATTCGGCAATTGTATAAAAATTTCATCGCAAGTATCCTTATAGTCGTTGCTCTTGCGACGACCAATATTTATTTAAAAAAAATAAAAATTGATGCCCTTATTCACAATATGTTGATCATTATTTTATTCACAGTATGTTGAGCCAATTATAAAAGAATTTTTGAGTAAAAAAATTGCCAAACATCTATAACATTCATTAATAAAAATTCACTAATAAAGCACAAGTACAATATTGAACTACAATATACACTAAGAAATACTAAACCATATACAATGAAAACAATTAACAACCAAGCATTTAAAAATAGTGGTGTTTTTAAGCACAAGGAGGGAAATGTTCTCTAATTTACAGTGGTGACATTAGTCATTTTGTTGTACTTATGATACTAATGCACAACTTCCTGCTCTATTTTCACCTTTTAGATTTTTTAACCTATGTTTTGATATGAATCTGAACAACGATTTGATATTTCAAATCTGATATGAAAGACAACAATGTAAATTCTACCATCTAGGCATCCAAATTTTAAGCAACTTGTGTACTAAAGTGGATGAATGATGAAACAATAGTTCAAAAAGTCAAAGATATTATTTTTTGATGTTAGTTTCCTTTCTTTTTTCATGTTTCCTGAAACTTCCCCATTTCCTGGAGTTTCCCACATTTTGTGTTTTTTTTCTATAAGATGTCTAGCCCATGTTTCCTCCTTCGGGTGGGTTCCATTTGCAATTCAAGGACACTAACAATTGCAGATAAATAATAAAACAATATTTTCCACAATAAATGAAAATTTTAAATTTATATCTAGCAGGGCACATGGAGAATAAAGGCACAATACTCTATTTAACTATCTAGATTATGAATCAACAATTGCACACAAAGAAAAATAAAGCCTTTTCTAGAACTCATCACTCTTGTCAATGACAGGTCAACAATCTTTTGGCACATGCAAAGTCTTTTAAGGAGACAAGGAGGTATAAATTCAAATGAAAAGGATTATGCACTTTGTTTTCATGATCAAATATGTTATATACTATTATCAAGGGGTTATCCATCGATACTTTTACCTACTAATCCTCAAAGACTGTCATTCATGCCAAAAATCTTCAAAATCCAAACAAATTTAAGATGTCTAAAACTTAACAACCCTGAATGTGTCCTCCTTTGAGTGGGTTCCATTTACAATTCATGGACAGTTAACACTCGCAGATTAAAAAGATAATTTCCATAGAAATGCAAATTTTAAGTTTAAATCTGTCCGGGGACATGAAGAACAAAGGCACAATATTCTATTTAATTTTTAATTGTCCAGATGATGGATCAACAATTGCTCACAAAGAAAATGAAAGCCTTTTCCATAACTCATCACTTTTGTAGATGACAGGTTGGGAATCTTTTGACACATTCAAAGTCTTTTAATGAGGTTTAAATTCAAAGAAAAAGAGTTATGCACTTTGCTTTCAATGATAAAATATGTCATCTAATATTATAAAGGGTTATCCATCAATACTTTTACCTGCCAACCCTCAGAGGTTGGCATTGAAATATGATAAAAATCTTCAGAATCCAAACAAATTTAAGATGTCTAAAACTTAAAATCCCTGAATGTAAAATTTCCATTGATCAAAAGCAAAGAAAAAAGTACCCATAAAAATAAGAGAATAGACTTAATGAACTTGTGTTATAAGTTCCTGACGTCAAGATGGTTCAAGGTAAAAGACAAAGTCCAAATCCATATCCTTGAGAGTTGTTGTTTGTTCAATTTCAACTTTGTCTGTTGAGCGACCTTGAGATGAACCTTTTAGATCAAAGCATATATGTATGTGCAGCTTTGAGTAAAACATATTACCCATAACTATAAAACGAACCTGTTCAATTTTCCATTTCAATTTATTAGAGATGATATTTCAACTTTACAAGGACTTGAAAAAATAGTTTTGCATTGGGTAATACTCTAATACACGGTCTTAGAGACAACTACTGCAACGAAAACATTTTTAAATACTCTAGACCTTGAAAACAAATCTTATTCATAGAATTTTCAAATATCTATATATAGTTAAACCTCAAATATTGAAATGTTATCATGGACAATAAGGACAATCATATGACATTGCATGTAGAACAAGAAACCTAATAAAGTACCTTATGCCCTCCAGCTGGCTTGACAACATGTAGGCCAAAATATTTAGTAATCAGAGTGCTTTCATAGGTACAAACGCCATTATAATAATTTGGTAGCATTCGAAGAAGTACTTGTAAATTGGTTGCATGAGCATGTCAGATAAGATAAGATAATTTTATGTATGTCCAACAAATGGCCACAATAGTAGGTCAAAGGGACTAAAAGAGTACCACCATTGTAATACATAATGGGACTTCCGTAGCAGCTTCTAGATCTAAGCTAACAACAATAAGTAAAGAGATAACCCACTTTACGAAATTACTCAATGTTTGATAAAGTATGGACGTGTGATAATAAAATGCAGAAAATTACTCAATGACCAGAAGATAAAGAGGATATTAGCAACTAGAATGTTTCATAACTAGATATTAGCAACTATAATGGCTTGTGAGTCTTGTTTTTGGCTTGGAGTGTGTCCTGTCCATTGCTCAGACTCAATGATGGGAGAAACCAAGAACACCGTCAATGACATATGTTGAGGAGGATATTCTGGAGGAACCCATCCAGGTTCCTTCAGAATCCCTCCTCTTCACAGTGTTGAATGATTGGCAGCCCCCCAACCATAATCCAACAAGCACAAGAGCCCCAACTACCATGGAAGGGGCCACATGTATAATTGAGGAGGAATTCTCATAGGAATTCCTTCATCTAGATTCTTCGGCCTCAATTTAGAACATGGACAGCCAAGTCGGGACAGTGGAAGAGGAGGTCAAGGTGGTGGAGGCTATGGACACCTTGGGTGTGGAGGTGGAGGGACACCTAGTCTTGGTGCCTCCACCACTTACGAATCTCCTTGATTTCTGCCATGCTCCACCACATTTCTTCCATTCGGAGCAACTCGAGCTCGTCTTCGAGCTAAGGAACCAGATGGATGACCAGATACACCGGGACACCCTCATGCACTAGTGGATTGACATGCTCTATGACACCTTCTTGAATGCACCTGCAACTCATCGTTTCCCGACCTGTATGAGGCCTTTCGTGCTCCAGCCCAAGGATGACCCTTTCAACAGTTCTCCAAACGACATGCCCCCAAGTGCTAATGTGTAATTTCTTTGCTATGTTTACCTCACACACTCTCAACTCATCTCTCTGTACCTCGATGATGCAGTTTTACAGTTCTGTCATCTTTTTTCAGTTGGTATTTTTTCTTAGATGTATAGAACAATTCAGTGAGAACTCGATCCACCACCTGCTCTGGTTTTTGTTTGGCAGGGTAGATGGCGGATAGCCATTTTGACTAATGTTGTTAAGAAAAATTTCTTACAACATAATTAATATAGCAATAATGAAACCACTAAACTACAATTATCATTTTTCACTTGCATACATCACACAAATAACTTTTACACATTAAAAAAAATTACAAAACTTGCAGACATTATACACAAAATTCATGCAAATATATCCAATAAACTGATTACACACAATTTCTAAAATCTATAATTGTGATAATTCGATGTATACACAAAATTGTTGCAATGTATTCAATATAGTGATTACACACAATTTCTAAAATCCACAGTTGTGATAATGAACTATGTTTGTGATTGTTTCTTGTAACCAAATCTCCATTTTTTTGTTGAAATAAATAGGGTAATTGGATACAATAAACCCATTGAATAATCACTAATGCATAATCCAATTTGATGTTATAATCCTTACAATAAGTCTTTAATCCAATTTTCCCCTTTAACGGTTAAAACTTTGGAAGGCTGCCAAAAATTCTAGGTTGGTTTTGCATAGTAGGAGGAATGGTGAATCACGAGTACTTTTTTAGATAAAGGTTCCATTAGAGTATAGCAAAAATAATTCCTAGGACAATTTGCAAATTGATGCTTATGAAGGAAGTGCAATAATAACATTAACAATTACCTAGGAAGATTGGCCCCTTGTACCATTCAATGGAAAGCTAATAATGATTATTGGCCCCTTGTGCAACCAATGGTTATAATCTAGTTAACAAATTCTACTTGATATGGATGCATGCCATATATTATGTGGGCCTTTGAGGACTACACTAAACATTTTTGCATTAGAACAAAATCATCTAGCCTTCAAATAAACATTAGTGCTTGATTATTTTTCATATATATATATATATATATATATATATATATCCATTGTTGGATTTTGCAAAAGATATTCTACAATGGTTTGAATAAATGGTAGGCAAAGCTTGTTGTCACTTGTGGAATTGTTGCTCCACTTATTTGTCTTGCAATTTCCACTAAGATTTTCACCTTCTAAGACACCATATGGGTGTTGAACGAGATGACTATGAAGATTTGACATTCTTACTAAAGATCATGCTAAGGTGATGCAATCAACAATAATAACTCTTGAAAAGTCAATCCAAATGAGACATTAGATTCCTCATGAACAATAGATATTATATGTAAATAATCACCAAGAACATTGACAAATTCTGAAGGCCTTCACCTTGATTTACTAAACTAGACTTCTTTTCAAGTCCCAAGTTATAAAAATAAAAAATGGAGGTCTCTCTCTCTTTCAAGTTATGAAAATCATGTTATACTAGCATGAATTAATCTTTGTAGAGATCAGGGTGCATATTCAAGAAGAAAAGTTTTTGTTTATCTATTAAATTGTGCTAATGCTATAGAATACCAATGTCTTTGTGTCAAAATGATTTTTTAACTCCTTGGATAAATGATTATTGTTGACATTTGGGTTTATATAAACAGTCTAATATTGGGTGGAATCTTAAAAGAGATGGGTGTTGTAAATCATTTGGTTCACATGCATTTGGAGGAAGAAAAATTGAAGTAGTGAAGAAGGTAGGTGGGAGGAAGCTTACAATGTTTTGGACGAGATGGTGTCCAAGGGATACAATCCTAATGTTGTAACATTTACTACATTAATGGGTGGTCTTTGCAAGAATTAATAAACATTGAGGAGGCCAGTAGGGTTCTTGATAAGGTGGTTAAGCATGGATGTTCTTTGTACTTTGTCACTTAACAACATTATTATTCATGCTATTCATAATGCAAGGAAGTTACTGTAAGAATTTCAACTTTTGATGAGATATCAAAGAGAATTTGTACTCCTGATATGACCCAACAAACATATATTTATTTGAAAATAAATAAACAATTGAGATAGTTTGTGCCCCTTCTAAAGGAGATAGCTTAAGGGTTGATCATTCAATAGAAGGTTATCTCTCTTACTCTAATATCATCTTTGATGTCTTATGTGGGTGCAAGAATTTTATGGATGTGTTGTTGTGTCTCTGTTGAGCATTTCATATGATTGTTACACACACACACACACACATATCAGATCTGTCCTTGACTGATAACACTTGTTGTTTGGTGGTTTTGTCACATCTTCTTTATTGATTTTCAAGTTCTATTTGTTTCCTAGACTCCATAGCCCAAGCACAAGGCACGAAGTCTTTCTTGGATTATCATGTTATATATTAAAATACAAAGAGATTACCATTCTCAAAAGACAAAGAGATACAAGTTTGAAAATCTTGAAACCCACAAACAAACAAACATATAAAATTTAAATCCAAATTTGAACAATTCATCTTTTAAATTTCACGTTTATCAATGCCTTCAAATCGCTAGGATGATATCCATGGAGCCACAAATTGATGCATAAATTGTATGTCAAGGCCAATAGAACCAATATAGCCAATGAGTATTGAATCAACATATACCAAGTCTAAGAGAAGCTGAAATTATCATTAAGTGTATAACAGAATTACATTCACAGATGTACACAAGCCATAGAAATAGCCTTGTGTATATTATCATATGAAAAAGTACCCATAATGTCAATGCAATATATGCATCATTACATGTCCATATAACTGTCTTATAAAATTATTACACATCATCTTGATTTCTTTTAGTCTTGTTTTGTGTTTTCCAGGTCTTAAGTAATTCATGCATCTCCATGTCTTCATTTAGTGGGTGCTCTTCAATAGCTGATGTTGTTTCAGTACTTTCATGTCGAGCACGTCTGGTCTCATATCCATGGTATGGATGCTGGTGTGAGGGGACATCACCTACAAAAACAAAAAATATTAAATTTATATGGCCAATTTTTAAATATCATTGAAGTAGTTCATTAATATTAAAACAAAACTCTGCAATGTAATTATTTACCTGATCCTCTAGTCGAAGTCATTGGAATGGCTGCCATGTTCACCTGATATTCAGGTTGAGGAGGATAATCTATGACATTCTTTGCCATTGAAATGTCAAAATTTATAAGTACATAATTATTAAGTATATGATTAATATACAACCATTTTACCGTCGTGGGACTCAGTCATAGGAACATCTTGGGGTTACATCCCACTGGGATGGGGCTGTGGGGGATCACCATGATCTTCTATCCGCATTGCACTATAAATGCTATGTTGTCTAGTACTAATGGATTCATTGATAGTGTTGTGCTTATGATTAAAACAAAGTAAGACATTAAATTATGGATGATATCAAACATTTACGTATTTTATAAGTAATGAAAGGTTAACGTGGACTGATTTTTATTTACATTATCCCGCAAACTGGATATTGGGTTCTATCCCATGCTTTTCCTACGATCAACCATGACTTTATAACCATACTTGTAACCAAGTTGGAGGTCTTCCTCCATGGTTTCAGTTCCGAAGTCGTTGCCCTGCATTGCATAAGGGTGTTCTTTTTTAATGTTTTTGGATGCAATTACCTGAAAGTTGTAAGGTGATATAAATAATATTCTTAATATGTTTGAGTAATTACGATTTGTGGTTGTAACCTTGAGTAGCTGCCCTGGCCTAGCTTGTGTTGGCCATGTTTGGAAATCCTTGTTTTGGTTGCCTTCGAAGTGTCAGGCAACCTATTATCAAAATTTTCAAGTATGTTATATATAACCACACTTTTATTTAAATCTAAAGAAAATTAACGCTGGTATTGAAATCAAAATATTGTAATTTACCTTGGTGTACTAGTTATTTTTTCTCCTGAATTTTTCAAAATCTTTTGTTTTGCATCATCAATGATCCTTCCACTCCCTCTCTGGAATTGAGGGAGGACGCTCATACCTAGGATTTCCTGCCAAGCTTCATTTATAAACATCCCACATATATTTTAAATATTCACCTGCTGCAGAGGTGACCGCTTTTTTATTGAGCATGTCTACTCCAAAGAGGCCTTCAAGATAATCCATAAGTTCCTTTTTGCGGTTGGAATTTTGGAAATTCCACCTCATGCATAAGCTTTCCCCAAAAATCAACAAGGCCTTTCTCTCTAGGTGCCTATAAAAATGGTTGTTTCCTACACACAAAAATATATGATCATTGATTTAAAATTAATAATCCAGATGATGTGTGTATGATATGAACAACATGAAACGATTAAAATATGAAAAACTACCTGTGAGTCTTATTTGTTTTAATGGAAGTCCATTATCGTCGACCAAAAATGTGCACGGAAGGGTCCCTGTGCTTGTCACACATCTAGCCCCAGGAAATGCAACCATGTCAACCACATCATCGTCCTCATCTCTGTCACCGTCTTTAGAGTCTGACCGATGTGTGGATGTCTAGCGGTGCGTGTCATGGATCCTATCTAAATTAGGTGTGGAAGATGGAGAATTAAATAATACTCTAGTAGTTGTATGACCGCTTGCATTAGGACTCTATGGCGTCTTTGCAGTGCCACTGCTACCAACACTAGGCTGAACAGGCTCCAAAAATCTCTTTATAAAAAATAAAATGTTTTTTCGTGAGACAATGTAAAAGTTAAAGAACAAAGTTTCAAAATTGAACATATGAGTACATTAGAAAAAAACACTTTAAATTATGGTTATTACCTTATATGTGTTAAGTTGTGACATAGGAGATTGATCTTTTCTAGGACATCGGGAGTTTGATCTGGACGATCTAATAAGCTAGCAAGTTCCTTGTTTGCTTTAATGATCTTTTTTTATTAATTGACACCATCGGATCAGGGGATGAATACAACCCCTCCTCATTGGCGGAATCATGATCAACATGGCCTACCGACTACATATAATTTCAACAAAAACAATGTTATTTCAATAAAATTATATAAGAAAATAATAAAATTCACGTAAAATGGAAGTGGAAATTTATAATCATTTACATGTTCTGCGGCTAGCCCTTTTCCACGATCATCCTTCCACATTATAATATAATTATAACCCCCAAATATTTAAAAAATTGTTAACGATAACAAAAAAATTGATTGCCATCCAAATAAAATCAACCTCAATGATCAAGCTCCCACATTATTATAAAAATGGGGCTGTGAAATATTTAAAACAATGTTAAGGATAAAAAAAAATATAATGCAATAAGTAAAGGTTTCTTAAAGAGGTGTTACATAATGTTTCTATTCTATTCAAATGGTAATCCACTAATAACTCTTCCTCGAGAGCTATATTTTTTATTGCACACAAGACTACCAGATTCTCTTCGTGTCCCTCATATATGCAATTCAGTTGTTTGTTTGTTGTCCTAGGTCGTGTGTTGTTTATAAACCCTGTGATATTGTCAGAATCTTTAGGCCTTCCATCAATATAGATAGTCGCTCCCTTATTTTTATCCTTGTTTATTAGTTGTATATAATTTGCGGCGAATGCATATCTCCACATACTTCGAATGTACTGGACTGACCACATCCAATTGTTATAATTGTAACACGGTCTAACATAGTCCATGAATTCAATTATTGTATTGTATTTTACAGTTATTCCATCCATGGAAAATATCCCTAGGCCATGCAAGCATGATGGTGCAATGCGATATGTCATATTGTTGACAATGAAGTCAACATATATAGGAGGTAGTTCCTTAGGTACCCATTATTTGACCAGATGCTTATACCTGAGTGGCACCTCTATGTCTCATATGATCTCATCATCATAAGAGCATGATCCTCCTTCGGCAAGAAAAAATTCCATGCGTCTACAAAATTTTCTTCTGATTTTTTCACCTCTGGTCCTTGTTTGATTATCATATCTACTAGATGCAGTCACATTTCCCTCTATTTGTCCTAATCTTTCCTCACTCGACGAAGAAATATCTGACAGGTACCTGTTTGGTTGTACCTTCAGTTGCATGTGCATGTGTTGTTAGTGAGTAGTCCATCCTCATCCTAGTTCCAATTTTTGAACTTTTTTTTCTATATTCAAAGTTCTAAATAAATTTTTTATATCTTTAGTTTTGGATGCACAACTAGACTAGGGTGAAATTATCAATATTAGTAGGGGAACTCATGCATGTACTGGATTCCCAACTTAGTGAAGAGTATGAATCTCTAGGTGGGTGCACCTTAATTTGACTCACTTATCCATGAAAGAAATATGCACTATGGTTAGATTTCACAATACGGAATAGTGGTCAACCGCCTAATGTAATGTGATATCCCTCTTGATTTTGGACATATTAAGGACATTTTAATGTGATAACACTAAGGACATGATAAGTTAATCATATGGATCTAAGAAAAAACTAGTAGTAAGGTTGTTGTTTGTTGGATTTGTGCAAATTAGAATTATTATAAGAAATGTCCATTGAAGATGAGGGTCAATGCTACGGAGCAAGAAATCCAACCATCAGTTGGTGTGTTGCAAATCTCGGGTGCTTTAGTTGGAAATAAGTCTAAGGCAAGCCAAGAGTAGAACTATACAAATATTAGTTTTGTTCAATCCAAGTTGAAGAATAAGTTAGTTATGGCGATGGTTAACAATAGTGCAACCCACATTTTTATATAGGAAGTAGTGGTTGTTAAACTCAATGTGCAGTTGAAAATGGTGCAATATTTTTTCAAGGCAATAAAATCTAACATAGGTAGGGTGGTTGGCTTGGCTAAAGGAGTCAACTTATATCTTGGACACTAGAGTGGAATCTACTAGTTTCAAAGTGGTACCCATGGATGACTTTGAAGTTGTTTTTGTGCAAGATTTTATGAGGATGTGATAGGTGGCACCAATCCCTCACCTTAACAATTCGTTAAT
>ML810578.1:0-14436 GCA_009831015.1 Picea engelmannii | reverse complement strand
TGTTGAATTTAGCATAGAGTTGATGCTCTCTTAGCACTTGCAGCACAAGTCTAAGATGTTCTTCATGTTCTTCTCTATTCTTAGAGTATATTAATATGTCATCAATGAAAACTAGTACAAATTTATCTAAAAATTTACTGAGTGCATTGTTCATTAAGCACATGAAAGTGGCAGGGGCATTGATTAACCCAAATGGCACTACCACAAACTCATAGTGACCATATCGTGTCCGAAAAGTGGTTTTATGGATTTCTTCACCCTTGATTCGGACTTGATGGTACCTCGACCTCAAGTCAATTTTTGAGAAAATAGACGCACCTCCCAACTGATCGAATAGATCATCGATCTTGGGCAAGGGGTACTTTTTCTTTATGGTTACTTTATTAAGTTGTTTGTAATCTATGCACAATCTAAGGGTGCCATCCTTCTTTTTCACAAACAGGACTGGTGCTCCCCACGGGGAAACGCTGGGTCAAATATAACCCTTATCCATAATCTCTTTTAATTGTAATTTGAGTTCCTCTAAATCAGGTGTGCTCATCCGGTAGGGTTTCCTAGACACCAGCACCGCTCCTTGTGCGAGCTCTATCGAGAAGTCAATGTCCCTTCTCAGAGGTAGACCCGGTACCTCTTCCGGAAACATATCTTTGTATTCCCTCAGGATAGGGTGATCGTCGGGGCTTGGTTTAGCACCTTCGATTGTTTTTAACACCTGTACTGCATATAGGGGACATCCCTTTCGGCAATACTTTCTCATTTGCAAGGTTGATATTTTCCTCACCGAGACCGGTTTTTGGATCCCTTGAAGGGTTATCCTTTTTCCTTCTTTGCTCACACATTCTAAGGTTTTATGGTAACAATCCAGTTTGGCTTTATGGGCGGCCAGCCAGTCCATACTAATCAATAGATTGTATGATCCCAAGGGTAATACATTAAGGGTTGCTTGGGTGGGGAATTCACCCAACCTTAGTTGGCAGGCTAGTATGACCTCTACTACCTTTCTTTTGGTGCCAGTGGCTAACTGTACCAACCATGGCTTAGTTTGCTTTCATGGTTGTAGCTTACATTTATCAACAACTTTAGGTGATATATAACTCAAATTTTAACCAGGGTCAATCAAAACAGACACCAGATGGTTGAAAATCATACCTTCTATTTCCACCACTGAAGCTTGGTGGTCAGCTTGGTTATTATCCAAGGCTGCATAAATCTTTGGCACACTCCTTGCCACATCATTGATTGTGGTAGCTTCCTGGATGTTACAGACTTTCCGACTGTTCTGTTGTCGGTGTGGAAAGTCTCTCAGGAGATTCTCTTCTCCGCAACCCCAGCATTTTAGAGGTTCTTTCTTTGGGTTATCAGTCTTCACTGGTATAGGTCCGGAGGTTTTATTTCCATACAACGAAGGAAAGTTCTGCTGGAGTACACTCTGAGTTGGAAAGTTCATTCTGGGGTTCTTCTTGTGGTTTTTAAATCCTGATGATTTGATCCCCTTTTTTTGAAATCTCGAACCACTCTTCTATTTCCAGTCTCCACAAGACTCTGTCTGATGTCCATATTGTTCATGACAATATGTTGCCTTTCGTATAGTGTCTTCTAAGGTCTTTGGCTCGTCAAATTCAATTCGATTCCGGTATTCCTTAGGTAGCCCATTGTTGAAGCGTTGCGCCTTCGCCTTCTTTGCTTGGATGTAGGGTACATATCTCAATAAGTCGAGGAATTTGTTGACATATTCCTCTATAGTGAGTTGTCCCAGTTTGAGTTCATAAAAATATTTAGCCTTCTCGTCGAAATACCTTTCCGACAAATACTTCTTCTGGAAGTACTTTTCAAACTGTTTCCAAGACAGATCCTCCTCGCGGACCCCTTTCATATTCTTAAGATCCTCCCACCAGATGGAAGCCTTTCCGTTCAGATTGAAAGTGGTCACTCGGGCCTTCAAATTCTCTGAAAAATCATGGACTCTGAAATATTTCTTCAGTCCAAGTAGCCAGGCCTCAGCTTCCTCTCCCTTCTTTATCTCACCGTCGAAGGAGGGAGGTTTGGCCTTTCTGAATTCTTCAAATTTATGACCCTTGGAAGTCTTTTGTTTCTTCTATTTTCTTCAAGAGTAGGAACTGGTCCTGCTGCTGAAGGAGCCTTCTGAATCGCCAGCTTCCTTCTCAGTGGAATCGTCCGGCACTGGTCCTTTACCTCTAGGGCGGACCTTTCTTGAGGTGCTCCTCTTAGTATGGCCACTAATACGACCATGTTTCTACATCTCGGGTTCATGCTGCATTTGTCGTTGTAGGTCGGATAAGCTCTGCAGTAAAACTGCATTAATTTCGGTTTTCTTTTCGTGTTCTTTCATCATCCTTTCATTGTCGGCATTGCAACTTTTCAATTCAACCATAAGACTCCTCATAGTCTCGACTAGATTTGGAGGGGTTCCCATTGCTCTTCTTTTGTCAGACTCTTCATCTCTATTACGTGAGCCTTCTCCCATCTCTTGGGGTGTCACCATTCTCTGCGTCTGTAAATTCCCGCGGCTGATCGTCCGCTTGGAAGAAAAGACAAACGATGGTTATTAGTCAAGATTTAAATACATTTTATAATCTATGCATAAATTTATACTCTTTCACATGCATACACAGTAGGGTTCTTGTTTCCAAGTTTTTAACCCTGGACAAGAGAGTTAAGTTATGGGGTTACTCCTCGTAGAAGTGCTTCGAATGGAGCTTATGCGCAACTCATGCATGAGAACAATCAGGCTGAGTGTTGTAACCATGCTCTGATACCACTTTGTCACATACCCACTACCTAAATCATATTTTTTCGGTTTTCCACTGAAATCAGAACCCCGAATTACCTACGGAAGCCTAGCGCAATCTAGCTCTTTCTCTCTCCCCGCTCCCCTGGGGTCGCGAGTCATGATAATAGTCTGAATAAACACAGTACCTTTTTCATACTTCTCACCTCAACGCTACAGTGATGTCGAGTCGTTTGGCCTGACAACCATCGAACCCCAACAAGACTAGCGATCGGACAATGGGGACGAATCCCTACAAGGTTAGCAAATGGCCAATAGGAAACAATCTCAACAGGGCTAGGAGGACAGCATATGATAAAGGGCCCCGTTGCGTGGTGAAGTGGAATACAGGTGGCAGAGAGGGAAACGTGACACGGTAGTCGATATGATAGGAGGGGGGCCCACCTCACACGCCACACTATTCCGGACCCCCCCCATTAAAGGCAGAATGAAAAGGGGGGTCCGGAATCCACCTGAGCATCGTTGATCATGATGAATTAATCTCGACCATTCGAGAGTTGCGCGTCCAATTCCAGACCCCCCCCCCATTAAAGGAAGAATGGCAAGGAGGCTCCGGAATGCATCCTCAGCCGTAGATCTGGGCAAGTGGACTCTGGCCATCCAGATCTGCATGCTACTTACCCAAATACACCTTTGCGCCTCAGCGTAAAACTAGCATCTCTTCTTCACATCGAACTGTCGTTACGGACCCTGAGATTTCTCGAAGGAATCTTGTCCATTCATCGGGACTTAGCCACATGATAGCATCTCGACATTATGGGTCAGGATTTGTCAAGGCAAGAGCCCAAGTTTTTGTCAACGGAACTCCCGAATCCCCGATCCCCAATTTCCCGAAACTGGTAATCCCTCGACATGTCACCTCCTTAAATTGGACGGTCCACTACTGCTCTGGGATTTCCACCGAGGAAAGTCTCGATCCCTTGTCGCCAGGACTCCCGATCTCATAATTCCTGATTTCTCGAAATGGGAGATCTTGCGACATGTGGCCTCCATCAATCGAACGGCTCAAATCTATCACGGGGTTTTCACCATGGAAATTCCTGAATTCTTGTCAACAGGAATCCCGATTCTGCGATTCCTGATTTCCTAAAATGGAAGATCTTACGACATGTGGCCTCCATCAATTGGACGGCCCAGATCTATCCTAGGGTTTTCACCATGGAAGATCCCGAACTCTTGGGGTGTTAACCCTCGAATTTCTTCTATCCAATCCAACGGCTGTCGGGTTTTTCAGCCGAAATTTGATGGCTCAGATAGATTCCTATCTCATGGCCTCTCCCACGACTTCCTAAATGTGGAAAGATCCACAGTCCAGATACTCTCATGGACTTTGGGGATCTACAGTCCTGATTTCTTCACTATCCATGAAGTCACAGAGAAACCAAGTAGTAGGGCGTTTAACACCCTACTTTCTCCTACCAATCTAACGGTCGAGTGTGACCGTAGATTTCCCGACGGGATCTCATCCATCGTTCACCATCTATCAAAGTTAAGGCCCTTAACTTTCCAGCTTCCTCTTACCGAATCTAACGGTCATGAGTGACCATAGATTTCCCGATGGGATCTCGTTCATTGATTTGATATCTATCAAGGATTTCTTAGGGCCTTGTGCCCTCACTTCCTCCTTCCAGGCTCTTGATGGGCTTTTCAAGGAGGGTATCTTTATGGGGAAATTTAATCAGGGTACTCCCTGAGGTAGGTAAGGGTGTCATCCTCTCGAGAACCAAACGTGAAGTCTGAATTAGATCAGTACGCATGTAAATAACAATTCATGAGGACATAAGCCATACATAGTCCTTCCATATAAATATACAGCTACTAGTACTGATCAAAATACCATACAAACATTCTTGTAATGAAATCATTCACAGTTTCATAGCTTATGGGCATAATCATCAAAATGAACATATACATATATTTCAAGATGCCAAAGGCAAAACACTTATCAGAAATAACACCAGGGGTTATGCAACTGCTGAGAGGGGTGCCCGTTTCCACCCAACAGTAGGCTTAGCGACTCCCAGTGGATTAACCACTAGCCACCCCCGAGCTGAGACCACGATGTTGTGAGACTGTGTCTTTGTCCACCAGTGAACAGGAGCGAAGGTTACTCTCCTTCCTCTCTGCTATCACTCACTCTACATATTTCCAGAGTTCTCCCCTCACATCTACCCAAATCGCTTCTACCCCACGCCTTATCCTCTTGCGAGGTTGTGTGTGGAACGATTACCCTCGCACTGATCAGGCTTGATGGCTCTATGGATGGGAGGTTCACCTCCCATCCCTCATTAATCCATCTACCTACCAGCCTGCAAGACATTTAATTCAGGGCCAGCGAGCCGCTTTTGGTTCTCTGGGCCAGTGGAGTCCAAATACGGTATTAATTCTCGGTGGAAGTTAACACCACCTTTCCAGGTGCCTTCCACCGCCATCATGGTCTCTTTTTCTACACATCCCCTCTCAACAGTCCTGCAATATAAATTCATAATGTTATTCACATTTATTGACCTTTTCCACAAGGTCCATTTACATCACATATTCACATCTATGAGTTTGCCACAGTTCTTGGGTAGTCCAGTTATTTTTACAAACTAGGGGAAACAGGGTGTTACAGATATCTACAGATATTGGAGCATGTACCATAGCTAGAGGTAAAGTATGAATCCTTTGAGGTTCTTCAACTTGAAATTGATCATTATGAATATCTGCAGTAAATTCTTGACCAGGATTATAATAGGAGAGAATATAATTACAGATAAAACCAACAATGTCTTGAATACAATTTGAACTCGAATACCTGATGTTTCCATATTGTTTTTTCATGCTTTAGGTTCTTCCTTCAATGTAGTCTTTGAATTGGAACTGATCTGGAGATTGGAGTTGCCAGGTGAATGATCTCGTTCTTGTGTCTAGTCATTGTCCACCATCAGTGATCATATATGGAACTTGAAGTGCACTATTGGAGAAAGTTCCCCGGTATGGTCGCCATTATGTTATCACCCTGTAATTTCCCACGCTGAGGAGGAAATCGGTAGGGGTAACCACTAAATCATTTGGAGTCAAGGATCTATCCCTCCAAGACTCAGAGAGGGATCTCGTTGTATGGTTTAACATTGTTTTAATTGAATATTAGGCTAGGTATAATGGATAGGAGGTTTGTTTTTTATTTTTGTTTGGGACAAAGAAAAGGGCCATTGGTCAATGGGGTCAAAGAGATCTGATCCAATCAAAGCAGGGTCTACAGGGGAGCTTACAGGGAAAGGTAGGCACTGTGTTGGATTATTTAAGGTTTGGTAAATGGTCAAGAAGAAAAAGGGATGGAATCAGATCATAACAGGGAAGTTAAGAATCATGGGAATGACCTTCAAGAAGAAAACATTGATATTGTTTTAAACTGGGAACAAGGTGTTTTTAAAGAAATCCTGAGCTTGACTCTCTTTAAAAAAATAGAGAAAAAAAACACATATGAAAAACAGAGAAAACATAATTACAGTGAGAAAAAATTCACCAACATAATGACACAGGAATCCTGTAACTGTAATATTGTTTTGATAAACTTCACCACTTGGTCCAATTGTGAGCCATGTCCATCAATTTCTTCAAACACCTTGCATGCTTCATCTTGCACAATTTGTAGCTTTTGAATCACTTCCATTACCCTACCCTAAAGGGAAGTGATTTGTTGAAGTATTTAACATTGCTCCTGGGATCTCTTCATTATTTCTACCACAGTGAGTAGCTTCATCTATGCCTGCACGAAAAATGCTTGTTGTTGCGCCTCCTGTAACTATGCTTCCAACTTCCTTAGCTCTGGATCCTCAGCGAGACGTTCGTATGTTTGTGTGCTTCTATCGCTGAAATGTTTGCATTTAGAGGTGAGGGTTCTTATCCTTATTATTGTTTTATTAGCGGTCTCTTCTCTCTGTTCACGCACCTCCTACGGGGTGCTCGATACTATTTGGGCCTCCAAGTCTGTTATCCTAGTTTGAAGCTGCTGGAGGGTCTCAGTGAGCTTCACTACTTGAACCTCGACCGATTCTTTTTCCTCTTGTTCCAATCCTAGCACATAGTAACATGCTTTACTCAAAACTTCTTTGACCATGGCCCACTCTACGAGAAACTTCTCCTTTTCTCTCTGTAGCTGGGATTTTTCCTCCTGGAGCTTCGCCTGAAGCTTCAATTTCTCACTTTCCTAAGATGCTACCTTGTCCTGCACTTCTCTTAATTATTCTAGGACTTCATCTTTCTCTCTTTTCAAGGCTTCTATAGCCTTCTCCTTTTCTTCTTGAATTCTTTGAAGTCGAGCTTCTGTTGCATCCGCCAATCTTATCAATTGGGTTGGTTCATCTCCCAGTTTTGTAGTCTATGATGAGGAAGGTGCAGTGGGAACTACGTAGACCAAATGAACAACTTTGTGAACTTCCTTCAGCTCCCTCTTGATCCTTCCATATAGCTCCTCCTGCTTCTCTCCATATCTCTGCAATATGTCCTCGGAAGCACCCTCCATAGCTCTGCGGACCAAAATGATATCGTCCTCAGTGAGTGTGGCCTCTAACTGGGGCTTATTAGTGTGCGTCTTCTTTCTGGCTAAAGGTTTCTTTGGAGAAACCTTCCTCTTTTGTGGTGTGATTGATCCAGTAGGGGGGTATTCCAGCAATGTAGCGTCGCCTCCTCCTTTCTCTTTTGCTTCGTCTCCTCCTCCTTGTTCTTATGCTTCATCTTCTCCTCCTCCTCTAAGCAAGCCAGACCCGTTATATTTAGAAGTGATGTCCTCTTCATCAATCTCTATATCCTGGACTTATTCTTGCTTTTTCTTCCCACTAGAATGTTCAACATGCTCAAATATTGTCACTATGGGGCTTCCTATGGTATCAATGTCAGAGAGTTCTACATTAGTGACAGGTACAAGGAAATCCTCCAACCATTCCTTTGTAATCTACTCCATTTCTTCATCTGTTAGCTTGTATTACAACTATAACTCTTCCCGGTTCTCATCTCAGTGCGCAGTGATGTAGATGAAATGTGGATTTGCATGGAATTTTACTATTGGTCTGTACTGGTGCAGGGTGCACGGTGTCATGTGTGGAAATGATTCAATGGAAACATTTAATTATTGATAGTATGCATGAAACACAATGTTGGACTACCACTGCTTCATCATGTCATTGATATACCACAAGGTTGAAAACCGAGTGGCCAACGAATCTGATGTTTAGATTTTCTGGGAAGGTGGCTCCTTCAGGCATTTTCCAAGTGACAAATGCGATCAATATGATCAGCCAACTGTAGTGGAATTCATATCCCAAATCTTGGGCTTCGTGGCAATCCTTCTCCAGCTCATTGATGAGGTATTTTTCCCAGTTCATCTGCATGCCCTTCACAAATTTTCCTACGAGGTCCACCATGAACCCGGTGACCGATGTGGGGTGTTTCTTCCTTATGCGCTTTCCAGCTATGAGTTGGAAATAAAGGCACACTACGCCATCCTGTATAGAGTCTACCTTGTAACCTCGCTTTCCTTTTTCGACTTCTCCGTAAGCTTCCTTGATGCATTGTGCCAAGGAATGGTCTGAAGCCTTCCCTGGATAAAACTGCTGAGGGTCAAGGCCCTTTACAATTAATCCTGTAAAGCAGTGGATCAGAGTCGGATCCACAGTAATCCTTCAGTCGATCCACGGGTATCTACAATGATAACATGATAGGAGGAGTTTAACTCAAGCGTTAACCTCCTGGTGGTGGCCAAAATGGGGGATCTTCATTACATTCAGCATGGTGGACTGTGCCAGATCCTTAATCCATGGTTGTGAGATGAGGCGAGACTTCTTTCCAGTTTTATTCATGAGATGGATATGTGGTGCCAACATGGAATATTTCTTTCTATCTCCCAAGTTGAAGTCGTTGTTCTTCAGTAGCAGGATCTGTCCTAACTAGCTCCCGACTATGCGTATTCCTTTCAAAATGTACACGATGAACATGCTGTACTCATAATCTCGGGGAATGTTGTCATGGTTAATGACACACTTTCCATCTATGAGTTGGAAAGAAAGGCACAATGTGCCACCTTGTATAGAGGCTACCTTTTAACCTCACTTTCCTTTTTCGACTTCTTCGTAAGCTTCCTTGATGTGTTTTGCCAAGGAACGGTCTAAAGCCTTCCCTGGATAAAACTACTGAGGGTCAGGGCCCTTCACACTTAAGCCTATAATGCAGTGGATCAACGTCGGATCCACAGTAATCCTTCGGTCAATCCATAGGTATCTACAATGATAACATGACAGGAGGAGTTTAACTCAAGTGTTAACCTCCTGTTGGTGGCCAAGATGGGGGATCTTCATTACATTCAGCATGGTGGACTGCGCCAGATCCTTAATCCATGGTTGTGAGATTAGGCAAGACTTCTTTCCAGTTTTATTCATGAGATAACGATGCAGTGCCAACATGGCATATTTCTTTCTATCTCCCAAGTTGAAGTTGTTGTTCTTCAATAGCAGGATCTGTCCTAACTAGCTTCCGACTACGCGTATTCCTTTTGGAATGTACATGATGAACACGATGTACTCATAATATCGGGGAATGTTGTCATGGTTAATGACACCATACAAAGGTGGGATATACTCAAGTAGGATTGATGGGATTTTCTTTGCATTAGCCAGATCGTTGTGGTGCTTACTTCATTGTTTAGTTACGGGGTTGACAAGACCAAAACGACGTCCAGTCGAGGGGAAAGCTTGCAGTCCCCTAGTCAATGATGTCTGGAAACCTTCATATATTGATTTGTCATCCATTGGCTTCTTAAGGACCTCCTCAATAGTCTTCTCTAATTCACTAGGTTCGCCCGACATTCTAAATTTTAAACATACAGGTCGGGGTAGATGAATGGACAGGCGGGTAGACAAACGGACGATGAGGTCTAGATTCAGATGACACAACTCTACACTTGGACAATTCTTTGTTTATAATAGTCAATCAAGGGTGGAAAAAAGTGGTCCTTACGCAACGACCAATGAGTTAAAAAAGTGGGGTATCGTAACAGATTCTTCCAACGGCCATGAATGCTTCCATCAATGCAAATATGTTCATTATGGCACGATATCAACATCCAAAAGCGGTCCATCAGCCCATAAATTCATTTTCTAATTATTCTGGAGCATCGTTCTAACGGTCGGGTTGCCTCCAACGGTCATATAACTTCACCAGGGTGAGTTTCCATTATGTGCGGTCCTATTTTTCTAGCAAGGTTCAAATCCTATGAACCTGCCTCCTGCAAAGTTCTAGTCTGCGAAGTCTTCCATCTAGTTTTTGTAGCTTCCTGTAACTTTTCCAACTTGGATTTCTTCTTATTGATCTTCCTTGCCTTCTTCCATGTGATATGAGTCTCCCTAACTGTTTATGGAATCCTCTTTCCTTTTTTATTCTTATCTTCCCCTAGCATAGTGGCTTCGCACTGCTGACGTGCCCTCAAAGGGTCTAAATTTAATGTCCCTTTTATTAATACTTCCTGGGTGGACATACTTCTTTCTTGCATAGATAGGTTCTTCAATCCTTCTTTCATTCTTTCAACCTTGCCAGCTAATTCTCTTTCCTTCTGTACCTCTTGTGTTGTTACTTTGTTATGCTGCTTTGACTTATCCTCGTTCTTCTATGAGTCAATCTATTTTTCTAGATATGAAATACCTTAGTTCTTTCTTTTTATTTTCTGTAGCTTCTTCCTCTGCTTTTCTTCTGATCTGATCCTTCTCAATCCAAGTCTTACCTAATAAAAGTGGGAAAGGGGTGTTGTCCCCACCAAACTTAATGACTTCAAATTCTTCTTTAGTTGATGTTCCCTCAACAATAATAGGTACATTAGTAACTCTTCCACATAGGGTTATCATCTTTCCTCTAAACAAGCCTATCCTTCCCAATAAAGGTATCACAGTAGGTTTTCCCAAATTTTTCCAAGTTTCTTCTGTCATAATATTCACTTTTGTTTCTTCATCCAAGACATAGTCTATGTTGAAGTATTCTATTCTTGCACTCATGATTTGTTTTTCTTGTAGGATATCTGGTAAACTAACATCTTTGTGAACATCCATCATTTCTTTCAACTATACTAAAGTAGTCTGAAATTCCTCTAGTTCTTTCTCTTTATGATTCTCTAACATTCCCTTAGTCTCTTGACTTTCTTCATAGTTTTCTTCTCTCGTGTTCATCCTTTCAATTTTAGCAATCATCTTTGGACAATCCTCAACCTCATGACCAACAATCTTACAACAAAGACAAATAGGACCTGCGCCAGAGCATTCCTTAGCAATATGTCTCGGTCTTCTGTAGTTATAGCACAATGATAATCCTCTTTTTCTTTTAAATGTTCCCCAACTTCTTTTTCACTACACACTAAGATCATAGTGTTGGATCTACAATCTGCAAAAAACATTCCTAAGTTCCTGCATCCACTTATTAGTCCAAAATTCTTTCTATGCATAGGAATAACATATCTTTCTTCATTTCTATTAAATTCACACAGATCAACTATTTCTTTCAATTGTTCCCTATCCTTCAAACTAGGATAGACTCTATTAAACATACTTAGGTTCATGCTCTCAAAAAAAAAAATTCACTTATATTACTCTTGTCAAAGCACAAAGCTTTACCTTTTTTCAGATCTTACCTCTTTATTCATATCATATTTCTTTCTTAGCACAAAGCTTCTCAAGTCAAGTAGAGTACTGCACACTTCAGCAACAGATCTACACACAAAACTTCTCTTTTCTTTACTTCAGTTCCCAACAATCATAGTTTTAGGTCCCAACAATGGAACCATTTGTTGGCATAGGGGCAGACCAAGGGTTCAACGCTTAACAATGCACCAACAAAACCCCAACTACCTACCCTTTCGACAACACCTACGAAGTAGGCAAGGTCTCACCTGAGGTAGGAACAGGGGGGGTTACAAGACGCAGGTGTTTGTAACCAAGATGGAACACAAATATGTGATAACAACACTTCGCAAAGTAGTCTAGTAACACTTAGAAATTGAGATGCATTAGTTCATTATCTTTATTAACATCAAAAATCATATATAAGGTAGATTGGTGAAGTAACAATAAATGATTATATATCCTAATCACTTAGCACTTAGTTAGATCTAATCTTCATTTACCCTTATCACAAGTAAATCACTTAAGCAATAACTGATCTATCTATAATACATAATAATCAAAGCACTGAGCATATTCATAACATAAATAACACATCACAAAGCAATCCAAAGACACAAGATATACATGGTTCACCCCATTGTGGGGATACTTAAACCAACTTCTTCGCCTCTTTATTATTCGTCAATCTCTTACATTCAGTTACACCTGTGCACTAAGCCACAGAGTCTAGCTTCGTACCAGACATGAGATCTGTGCACTGAGCACCATATCCTCCTTCCAAAAAATAGATCAAGGCATAGAGCCACTCACTATCAAGCACAAATCCTTAACACACATTCATTCCCTTGCAAAAATCCATTTGTACCACTTGCACTTAGCTCCAAAACTTCTCAAGAACTCACTACTTCTACCATACATTCTTCTTTTATTTATACTTTTACAAACCCTTACAATAGGGCCAAACATGGGAAAACCCCATGGGATGACATCCCATAACCCATTAAAAAAACCCTAAAGAACCCTTTACTAGTTCCACATAGCCCACAAAATAAGTGAGATCCGCAATCTCAGCTCCACCTGGGCGCTCCTTCCTTGACCAATGTGTCGAAGTCCAAAAGTGGGCCAACTCTGACCAATGTTTCCTCAAAACTTGGTTGAGGGCCAACAGATGCCAAAGACTACCTAGAGAGGACTCGTGTCATGGTTTTTAGGTGTTTTTGATGGTGTTTTATGAGATCGAGAAGGTTTAGTTAGGGCTTTAGGCCATTGTTTCCAACTTTCCATGTTTATGCCTCTACACCCATTTTCAATGTACAAAACCCAATCATGATGCCTTATATCTCTCTTAAAGGCCAATTAAGTTATGGTATGTTGGTTTGAGGACTTTTTCAAGGATCTTGATGACAACTTGTTCACACATCCATGGTCTTGTGTGGTGACCTGAAGACTTGTTCATGGTGCTTGAGCTAGATATGGAATATAAAATGCATTGATTTCATCTTATGAATTTTTTTTTGGTTCTATATAAATAATTTAGGACCTAGATGCCATATTCTAGGGACCAATGGCCATGCACAAGGCTAAAAATTAACCACAAAACATGCCCTCTATATTAGGAGGTCAATATCCTTAGAGTGGAATATAGGTTCCATTACAAGGTTTTTTTCATGACAGGTGGGTCTCATACCATGGTCCAAGGGAGAAATCTAGGGAATTATTCCCTAAATTAATATTATTGATATAATGTGCCACAGTCAAGGCCTTAAACCACAACATAGACCCTTTAAAGTGGACCTTTGGCATACAAGTGGACTATAGTCATGAACCTAATACCCATCCATCCTAATCAAGAAGACCTCATAATGTCACCCATATTCAACTAATTGCATTCCAAAGACTCCCTAGAGAGGACTCATTCCATGGTTTTTAGGTGTTTCGATGGTGGTTCATGAGCTCGTGAAGGTTTAATTAGGGATTTAGGCCATTGTTTCCAACTTTATATGTTTATGCATCTACACCCATTTTCAATGTACAAAACCTAATCATGATGCTTATATCCCTCTTAAAGGCCAATTAAGTTATGTTTTGTTGGTTTGAGGACTTGTTCAAGGAGCTTGATGACAACTTGTTCACCCATCCATGGTCTTGTGTGGTGACTTGAGGACTTGTTCATGGTGCTTGAGCTAGATATGATATGTTTGGGGATTGATTTGTTGTTTCCATCGCTTGACCATGTAGGTTAAGGGCTCAAGGCTTGTTTCCCTACCACAACCATGGTCAAAACCACGAGACTCATATGTATATAGTATGTAAAACATATAAAAGGTGATCATTTAGGTGTTGTTCATGGCACATGAGCTTGATAAGGTTCAATTATGGCTTAATTCATTTAATCCCCCCTTAACCATTTTTAGGTGTTAAGACCCATTTATAGGGAAAAACACCTACTCATGGCACCTATATCCTACAGCTTGGAGGATTTCAAGGAAGCCTTACAAATGAGTGATGTGTTGGTTAAGGCCTCTATGTCCATCCTTACTACAAAAAACCTACTAATGGTTTCGTTATCCAACTCTGATTCTAAGGACCCCCTAGAGATGAATTGTGTACTGGTTTCTAGGTGTTTTTCATGATGAATGAGCCAAAGAAGTTTCATTTAGGGCCCTCATATCCCTTGACATTGGTTAGAACTTAATACTAATTATTGGTTCATGTATGGGTTATTTTCCCATCTTTCCACCTAAGTTTCATAATTTTTATAGTGGTAATTACTAAAATAAATTACCCCTTCATAAAAAAATCAAAGAGTAAATATCTATTCTTAATACAATTTAAAAAAACAAATACTAAAATCCTTTAATTCAAATAATTATTGCTTATTTTTTTATATGTACTCTACTCAATATGAAAATGTAGAAATAACTTCACCCATACGCTTTGAGGCAGAGAGAGGGTTTGGTAAGGTGGATTTCTTAATTATTAAGG
>ML810577.1:197394-207700 GCA_009831015.1 Picea engelmannii | reverse complement strand
TTTTCATTCCAGAGGAGCTAGAAGGAGAACCCGCTATATCATCAGTTTACCGGATAGTCCATAGGAGCCTAGAAGCCAATGGTAGGGCACATGCCTAAGAGTTGGCCTTCTTCCAAAGAGAATGGAGTGACTCGAGATGGCCTTCCTAGAGGAGAGAGAGAAGAAACGAGAATAATAAATAGTCATTCGATATGAAGCAACCAGGATGCTCGGTGTTGCTTGAAAGTTGTTTAGTCGGCTTTTCACTGCCGGAAATCCTTAACTGAGGCATAGGAGAAGGTCAATCCTTCGAAAATGCATTCATTATATATGTAATTATGCCTTTCTGCTATTATATACGTAATTATTTATAATAAAGTAACTAGAGAGATGAGAGAAGACACAACTCTCTCAAAGTCTATGTATATTTTAGCCCAACTACTGAATGAAGTAGTTTGTTAGGTCAATAGTTCCAAATATCGGTAGTTCTTAGCCTATTTTCTTCCCTCAATGTAACTACCCATGTTACTGCAACCCATGCCCCCACTAGCCCTTATGCTCCTACTAACCCTTTTTCTCCCACTAGCCCCACAACCATTAGAGAGGTCACTTGGGGTCGCTTGCCTGGATTGGCGTTGCTCAATGACATTCTTCCTGGGGAGACACAACCAATCTCTGGTGAGCGATTGGGCAATTAGACAGGCATGCGAACTCAATGTTCATCAGGTGAGCGTGAAAAAACATTGAATATAAATGAATATATTAATAACTAGGGGAGACAAGGAGACATACTCGGTAGCAAGAGTAAGTCGCTTAACATCGTAACAAATAGAAGCCCTTAGCCAACAAGTGAACCAAATCCCTGCCTTGACCATTTCCTGAACCCGTTGGATAAAGAGGCAATACATAATCTATTCAATGCAACCAAAGGGAGCTCAAGAACCATTGATGCCCCGCCTAGTTGGCTTGGCTACTGAACCAACCCCAATACCGCTTCCTTAGCTTTGTTCCCGAACCTTTCCCCTCCCCTTAGTAGTCCTTTCGCCCACTACCATGCCAACGTGGATAACTTGAGAGAGTAGACCCCCTAGTTAGCTTAAGGAAGGTAGTGGAGAATAGGTCATTGTGGAGACTACCTTCCTCACCTAAGTGGAGCCCAGTGGTTCCTCACCCCTTTTAAGTAGAGCTTCCTCTTTTAAGCAGCTGTTAGTGGAGAGGGGACCTTGCCCCAATGGTCCCTAATGGTGGTAAACCTGTACTATTGTTCATTCGAGAACTAATACTTGAGTCCTGGTCGGCTCTGACTAACCTGAACTAGAATCGGTGCTAACTTTCTTTACTACTCTGGAAGGAACTAATCCCGAGCTAGACTAAATGGGAGTCCAATCCCTCTTTCATCTAGCCTGGACTAGATGAGAGTCCAATCCCTCTTTCACCTTAGCATATCCCTCATTCACCTCAGCATAGAAATTGCAGCAACAAACTATCTCATAGATCTGATCAAAACACGCCTATAGTGAAAATGGACCCGTTCACTTCAATCAATACCAATACTAAGTAAGGTGTTAATGTGAACGTGGATGCGGTGTGTGTGCACCATCAACACCATTCTTTATGGACATCATTGGACATAAGAGGAGCTTTGATCGATAGTATAGTTGTTTCAGCTGCCAATCCCCGTTCCTTCTATAAGAAAGTGGGAGGGGGCAGGGAGAGCGGACATACAAACTTAGCGAGTGGGGCATAGATGGAAGTGGGAAAGGGAAGGGCATACTTGGCTCATTATCCTTACTCTTCAGAAAGTTGAAACATTACGGGCTTGATTGGAGAGATTGATAGTCAGTCGTGCCTTCTTTCTTCCCCCCATCCCTAAGATATGCTTCGAAGCTTCTTGGGGCAGTTTAAGGTAGGTAGGTTAGATGGCTTGAATCATTGCCCATGTTAGGTAGTTCACCTTGAATAGCTAGGTAGGTGAGTTTAGGTGGGGGATAGCTAGGGTAGGTTAGTTTGAGATGGCATGATCCAGGTAGGATAGGTAGGTTGGGTACCATGGTACTATATTTATGAATGTATATCCAAATGAGATATTTCCCTTTTGCTTTCCCCTTCAATCTTCTTCATATCTATTCTTGAGTGGGCAGAGACAAGTCGAGAGGATTTAGAGTTTGGGGATTTGTCAACATGCTACTTTCCTTTCTCATTATTTGGCAATTTAATTGATGAAGATTTAATTTCAATAGGCTTCTTACGTTGAGAAAAAGATTTTGTGGAATTAGCAACAGGTGAAGTGATTGACACTTGTGGCCCCTTTGATTATTTGGCCAATTGACAACCTTGTAATATTTGCTATAATAAAAGGGGAAGGTAGAGCTTGCCCACCCAAGAACCGAGGTCCAGTTTGGGCTAGCTGATTGAATTTGTCCAAGTTAGCATCAAAATGCATTAAGAATCTCATTCTTTTGTTTTTTCCTTCCTGCTAAATCACATTGGGCCTTCTTCCTTGTCCTCGTTGCGACCCCCAAGAACCCCGGCTAAAGAAACTCATCAAATAGCATGAACAATATAACATCATTCCCAATTCATAATTCATAAACCATTCAGATAAATAACTTATTGTTCATTGCATGCAAACATAAAAAAAATGCAACTTCAACCATTGTCCATTAACACAATAATTGATGGATAAGGTTTGTTGCATAGGGTGTTTGGATGGGTGCATCAAATTTTCACATGCATGACAAGAAAATGACTATTTTTTTTTAAATTCATACAAACATTTAAAAATATATTTGTTGCATTTAAGATTTATAAACTCCATTTATTACTTTCTATTCATACTGGGCTTATTTTTGTTAATGATGACAATTATGAAATTGAATGATGACAGGGAGGTGACGGTGAGAGTTTAACTCGTACCCAAGTGTTCATTATCAATGAGATAATTTTTAGAGTGAGTTGTGAATAGAGTCTTCTACATATATGTAAACTTGAGTAAAAAACTTTTGAAAATGTATGTCGTAATTCATTTATGCATGCTAACATTGTATTTGGTGGGATAAACAAATGTGAAACGAAAATGAAGTGGGTTTATTAGATTTTAAACTCAACAATGCGAGTTATCTCCGCAACAAATTTACTTCAAATGAAATGAAACCCGTCTTTTATTATATGTATCAAAACATAAAATCGACACTTAGGTATTTTTTTGAGACAGAGGAATGATGGAAAACTAGCTAAGAGTCATCAAAGAAACTGGCTAAATGGAAAAAGGATCTATTAACAACTATTTAACATCTACAACAAAGATAGAGTATTACATACCTTGTCTTGGAACATGAAAAACCAAATTTTCTATGCGTTTGGAGTTGAATTCGTTCGCTTCTTTATATTCTCTCTAAAAAAAATACTTAAAAAATACCAGCTTGCACACAAATCATGCTGACTTTGTTGCATAAATGATGAGTAACTTCCATCTCCACTATTAGTCACACAAGTGCCAATGAATTTATGTATGGTAAACTCAATAAACGTTTGGAACATGTGGCACGCTATATCATGTGGTCATTTACAATCCCAAAAGATATATTTCAGAGTTTGTTGTGGGAAGGAGGAAATCACATAAATGAACATTGTACTCTCTACTTACGACATCAAGTCGTTTTAAATATTTTCATAACAATAGTCTCCATTATACCACACACACATAATTCCCAATTAATACATGTATATAGTATGGTTTCAAAACTTCAACGTCGATTCTTGTATGTTTCATCATCACCTTTTATATCGTGTGAATTCTTATGTAAACATGAGTCATATAATCATCAAACCTTTAAAAGAATTTGAAACCTTAATATGCCCAATGTGTCATTAATGAACAATGTAATGAGGCCTCAACTTCTAATATGCATGAAAAACATTTATTCCTTATAACATTTTCCAACTTAATATCACCATCTATGAATTGTTGAGAGAGTTTAGAATGACATTAACACATTGCTAACCTTGTCAAACTAGATCCATAAATTGTAGTCATAACTTCACACCAATGAATGTAATGAATTAACCATAATCATCTTTATATTGTGCATGTTTAAGATATCAAATAATATACATGTTTCCAAACAAGATACAAATGTTTCCTTAATAGGATCCCCACCTTTACCTCTAATCAATTTTGCATATAGGAGGTAAGACAAAGTGGTGAGATAGTTCTCATTTAGACTTGCAACTCTTTGCAAGTATTTTTCTTAGTTGGGCCAAAATTTGGGTCAACAGTATTTACACCACAGATTCCACTAAACAAAATTTGACTTACAACTTAGAAGGAAGAAGGGAGGGGAATGAATTTTATAGGCTTCTTTCATCATTAATCATCTAACATGAGAAGAAAGAGACAATCAATCTCATAAACATTCATCACACAATACACATATTTTTAAGGAGAACCCTCATGGGGAATAAACTCTATTTATTATGAAATATCAGAGAACGTTAACCATTAAGTATTTACAGTTGTAAACTTGCAAATCTCTAGGATTCCTCATCCACAGGGTTGCATTTCACAATCCCTGATACTCCTAATAAGAAACACGAGGCATGCCCTTTCTACAAGGAACTTCTTTTTCTCTGTAAAATGTAAAAACTCTCTAAATTGGTTGCGATCCTTAAAAAATCTTCCATAGTTAAATTGTCCAATATCCAACCCTCTCATCCAACCCCTCTCTTCTTACAATCCGCCTTCTTATGGGCCATCTCCAAGATTTGGTTAGATCAATTCAATTGTGCTTGCATCCCTTCATTTATTCAAATGGTTCAACTTCCCTTTGGTAACCAACACCAACTATTAATTAAAATAATTTTGGTCATCGAATGCCACATAGACATCTCTTCCTCGTTGACATCTACCTAATTGACTTAACATTGCTTACAAGGCTCCGACCAATTCCTCAATCCTTGTGCTCATCAATTCTAAGCATAACTCCCTACTTGGTCATCGACATGTGCGAGCTAGTTGATCCAATCTAGTCAATATGCTAGTCGAAGCTTCAACGCCGATCTTCTTTTAGTCGATTCTTCTTTATTAGTCAACGAACTTGGTTTAATCAATTACCTCCTTAATCAGTCCTACCTCTAATCATCTAGATTTCTTCTAGTCTATCAAATTGTGGATAAACTCAAGTGGCCATGCACATGATATATTTTCCACTTAAAATGATTTTTTCATAGTTTATTATTTAGGTCCACTCTTCACCTCGATATCTTAGGATTATAGACTCAAGTAAAAGGTTTGATAAGTTCAACAAAACATAGAACCTTGCGTATGAGGTATGCCACTTTGTTTTGGCAATCTTGAATTTTCCCAAGTGTTCTAGATACATTCAATAATTTCATTTCTCTAAAATTCCAAGGGTAAGGTATAAAGGCAACTCTATATTGGAGCTTTCAAAAAGTCTTCTTCAGTCGGGGAAAATTTCTTTGTCAAAGTAATGCACATGGAGTCCACTAGAATTCAAGAAACATGGTCTTCCTTCAAAGATTCTCTCCTTATCCTTATAGAAGATCACAATGGAAAAGCCCTTAACAAAACCCTTTACTTGCAATTTTGTAGTGATTTTTTTTCCATGTTGCCACATTCCCACCCTCCAACTCATAGGTGGGAACGATATTGCTAGTACCTTGCTAGCCCTAATCAACAATTGACTCATGAAGAACCTCAATTAACAATTAACTCACAAAAAACAAATATATTATAAATGAAATTTGAATTCAAGTGGGGAGTATAACAACTTTTTCTCTCAATCACTTAACCTAAACCTAATTGACTAAAACAATTTACAATGAAAAATGTTTCTCCAATCTTATAATTTTTTTCAACTTTCTCTAAATTATTGTTGTTAAACATTTTTTACATTTTATTCTTTATTTTCCTTTTGTTTTATATTTCCTCTCTACAATTAATTTAATACCTAATGGTATCTTCTACGTAGTAATTTGTTTAGGCAACTAGCAAATGAAGTATCTTGTGGGTTGTGATATAATCAATAAATTTAATACCTAATGGTATCTTCTACATAGTATAATTTAATACCTAATGGTATCTTCTACGTAGTAATTTGTGTAGGCAACTAGCAAATGAAGTATCTTGTGGGTTGTGATATAATCAATAAATTTAATACCTAATGGTATCTTCTACATAGTAATTTGTGTAGGCAACTAGCAAATGAAGTATCTCGTGGGTTGTGATATAATCAATATAAATATAAAGAACTATGCCATAATGAAGGATCTAGTGGGTTGTGATATAATCAATATAAATATAAAGAACTATGTCATATGAAGTTGTTTATAAGGAAACGAGTTAAGTTTATAGATTATCTTGGCATAATTTATTTAACTAAGAGTTTGTCGAGAAGCTGGGAGCGGTTATTGTGGTTATTGTAAAACTTCACAGGAAAAGGGTAGAGTACAAAAACTAGATGAAAAAGCAATCTGTCTCATAAACTATTTTTAGCCTCGTGAACGTTAAAAATACTTTCTTTCTTTCTACCACTCCTCCCTCGAAACATTAAGATTAATTGAAGTATATTTCACTTTAATAACACTTCCAATTAATCTTCCTCGTGTTTAATTTAAAAACCAATATGGACACACAAATCTATTCATTAAGTGACCACCCATCGACCATGGAGAAAACTTGTAATGCTACACTGCACAATTTATGTTGTTGTTGTTTCCACGTGGAACATAGACCTCCATCTCCTTCCACTTCCTACTACTAACAACGGGTTTTTGTTTGGTTGGAACATTTATTTTCATTCTCCCTTGCAGCACTTTGGCAGGGGTGTTGCGCCAAACGAGGAGCAGCAGTCTCCACGTTCTATTCTATTAAATTCTGCTGAAAGCTCAACGAGGAAGAGGGCGGCAGCAGGACCTACGGCAGCGGCAATGGCATTGTTTCTGGCAAGGCTCCACTTCCACTTTCATTTCCGTTAGTTGTTGTAGCAGTTGCATTATAATTATTTCCGAGCATCTTCAGTTGATTTTGTTCCAAAATTCCACCCGATTCGCCTTCCCTATTTTATTTTCTAATTTCAACAATAATAACGCATGGGACTGAGAACATCAATCCATCCATCCAACCCATCCAGAAGGTTTTTCAATAGCTGAGCTTCGTTGTAAGGAACATAAAAGGCACCTCTTCTTCTTCGTAGGCAGATTTTCTCAGAATCCCTTTAATCCAATTTTCTCTGTCCAAGTTAGCAATCAATTCAGGTAGTTGGTTGGTTCATCTGATTGAATTGATTATTACATGGACAACTTTCGAGCAAATTGTTCTCTGTTTTTTTCGATTGCAAATTGAGTTAGACGATTGTACAAGGAGACACATGCACGTGGTCAACAAGGCTTCTCCATTACAGGATATGGTGAGATGTTTTACAGGCAAATTAGCTGTTCCCAGTTAAGGGTTGAACATGCGCAATTCTTCAAGTAATATGCCTATACTTTTATTTGTCTTTTGCTTTTGATTGCTCTCGAGTCGTAGGTATAGTGTCTACAGTTACATCCATTGGTTCCTCCTCTATTTCAGATCTTCTTCCTGGCCTGTTTCCAGGAGGAGCTCATATCCATAATACCAGATATAGAAGGCAGGCGGACGTGCAGATCAAACCCGATCAAGATTCTGTGTATGTGACATGATTTTCTTTTTTTCATATCCAATACGTTGTTTGATCTGAACGGAATGTCACTTTTTTCTACGACGAAGTTCACTGTAAATCACTCAAATATGTTATGGAAGGCTGACACAAGAGCTCTTCACTCGGAAAACTTATGTACAAAAAAGAGATTCAATCATGACTCAAATCAGGCAGATGATTTGTATTCTCACCTTCCATGAACCAATCTTTCCTTCCAAGTTTAAATAGGTTAAGTGAATCTTTACATTTATTTTCCTTCCAAGTTTAAATAGGTTAAGTGAATCTTTACATTTATTGACACCTAGGAACCTGAAAGGCTTGATGGAGCAGAACCAAGTCTAGTTCTGTATCTTATTTTGCCCTAGACATCAAGAATGCTCCAAGAAACCCTAGCACTTTAGGACAAAGAAAGATAAAGTACAAAGGAGAGAGAGAGAGAGAGCTCCTCTTACATCTCTAACCAAGTGTAAAGAAGAATAAGAACAAGTGCATGATTGATTATGATAATGATTCTCTTCTTCCTCTATTTATATGAGAGGTAAGGGAGGTCTACAATGACAAGTGGACCTAGTCCACTTTAAGCAACTTACAAGACACAAGTAGGTCCACACATGTGAAGTGCTCTACTCCAAGTGACACATGTCAAGCTACAAGGTGATGATGATCAACAAGCAAGGCTCCAAGGCATGAGCATTAATCCCCAAGGTCCAGTGCTTCTTCAAGTGTCCAAAGTTTCGATGCATCTCCAAGGTCATGTGCCTCCTTAGGGACCACCACACCTACATGTCCTATAATGTCCCCCACCACTTGATAAGAGGATTACAAAGACTTGGTAGTTTAGATGTCCCCACTAGACTATAGTCTCATGAGAAATGTGGACTAAGAGACCCCAAAGTATTCACCTAAGCACAATGTTATAATTTCAAAGTGACTTTAGGGAAAAAGGTAAACTAAGTGGAAAAAAGACCACATGAGGAAAAGTAAAGAGTTAACCTTAGAAGGTGGTCAACTAACTCAACTGAGAATTAGAACAAGGGTATAAAGAAAAAAGGAGGGCACCTCACCCCTCATTCTTGACATTTTCACTTTTGCATCTTGATCTCTAGAGCCATAGATGTTTTGAGGGGTTTGGGATAACAATCCCTAGAGATTAGCTCGGTGGTGAAAGATTCCACCTCTCCTGGTCCAAGCTTGGTCACAAAGGTGCAATATTCCTCCCCCACCATTTTACAACAACTACAGGTTGCTCATCCAGTGGAGAAGAGAGGCAATGCACAGTTTTTGGGGTCTTCCAGTAGGAGGGCGCAGTTGTTGAAGGAGAACTATTCAATCTGGAGAGAGGAGGTTTTGGTGGCCAAAACCCATTGGGATCTGATTGTTGGGCCTAGGGTGCCTTGCCTAGCCCATTTTGGAGAGGGTTTTCTTGGCATATGATTTATTTGGAGCTTGGCACGATTTCTAGTGAAGGACGACGCACTGCATCAGGGAGATTCATTCATTTGAGGTGTCATAACACCTCCAATCAGCCCAAGACTTTTCCAAGGGGTTTGTAATCCCCCGATCTACTGTTCTACCAATTTTGGAGGGTTTTGGAGGCCTAGAATAGGTGGGTATAAATCTGGGTAAGTTACAGCCACAGATAAGTGTGCAAATCAACCTGGGAGAGGGGTTTCAACTACTCAAGGGAAATACATTAATCTTGTATCTTCCTATAGGTGTTTGGTTGGCCTTTGGAGGCTTGTATCTTCTCTTCTTGGCCCTGTTTGAGGGTTATCATCAGTTTTGTTGCTAGATCTCAGTTATACTGTTCCAGATCTACAGATCTATTGTATCAGGATCTTCTACTATCTAAATAAAGGTCAGATCTGAAGTTGTTGCTTTTCCATTGTGTTGAATCTCTTGTATCTTGTCATTGGATGTGTTTATTACTGTATTCTTGTCACTTGCACACTGTAAACCCCATATAAGCTCCATAGTGCAAGCCTTGAAGGAAGATCTGCAAAACAACAAACAAAAACCCAAAAAATTCAACCTAAAACCTAAGTTTCCAAGCAAGGAACAACTTGGGAACATTACATGTCCACTCCCTTAGCCCAAGCATCCTCAGGTCAAGTGTAAGCCTCCATGTTGTCTAGGGCTCAATGGTCTCCTCTAGAATTCCCAATAATCCTCCTCTAATGCAAGGCATCCTCCAAGCAAGCAACCTCCCTCCATGTGGCAACGACTTGAAGAAGTCACCAAGCTCCATAGGTCCCCAACGCTCCAAGGAAGAATGCCATGCAAGTATCCATACAAGTTCTAGCAACTTAAGAGTAATTCACCTACAATGTGCAAGTCTATCACGGAACAAAGGGTCAACTATACACCATGCAACCTATATATTACGAAGCACCCCCAAACATGGTGTAAACACTTTTAGACCACAAGGTATAGGAGACCACAAGCCCTTCACATCCCATGAAGCACTCTCCTAGATAGATAAAAACACTTTTGGAGCAACCAAAAGTTAAAACATATTATATAAGGGTAATATAACAAAATAACATGGAGTGCAATCCATATTGAAACCAAAATACATAAACATTGAGGCTCTATGTGGTCTCTAGAGTCCAAAAATAATTGTACTA
>ML810577.1:125287-181909 GCA_009831015.1 Picea engelmannii | reverse complement strand
AGTTATGATTACTTCAAGTTAGGGTTGTTGACTAATCCAAAACTAGGCATGTGAGACTAAAGAAAAGTTTGATGAAAATGCTAGTCTCTTGTTTTTAAAGTTAAGGAAGGTTTGTAGGAATGTGATCATATAAACCATGTCTACTACAGAGCTACAAATCAGATTTGGATGATGAAATTGATGAGGGCTTTTGGTTGTGGTACATGTTGAGTACATGGTTGAGACAAGTAGTTGATGAGTTGGCACACATACATGAGGTGTATAGTTGATGATGTTGGTACATATTGATGAGTCATAGTTGATGAGTAGTTGACACATGATTGGTACATACTTCGTACATGGTTGGATGCACTTGTTTATGGTACAGGTTGATTACAGATTGGTGCATGGTTGATGCACTTGTTTATGGTACAGGTTGATTACAGGTTGAGGTAAAGGTTGATGCATGGTTGATGCATGGTTAATATTTATTAGTATAGGTTTACAATGGTATATCTCATAGTGATAGTGTGACAGTGGTTCCATCATTCTACTTCTACTTCAGGGTGGCAGGACGGGGCAAGGACAGGTGGTTATAGCCACCTTCTGGTTGTAGCCGGAGAACATTGGGGGTCGTAGCCTCCTTCTAGTTGTAGCCGGAGAATTGGGGAGTTGGAGCTTCCCTCAGGTTGTAGCCTGAGAAACTAGGGGGTTGGAGCCTCCTTCCAGTTGTAGCTGGAAAACAAAGGAATTTGGTGCTTCCATTGAATGTAATTCTTCAAGACATATAATAAAAAACATTCCGTGGTTTTCTCCCGATTTGGGTTTCCACGTAAAACACTAGTGTACTGTGTATATGTGTGATTGTTTATTTCTTACTGCTCATTATTGGATAATAATTCTACATTGATATAACATTTGAAGAAAAAGGATTATAATTACTCTATTATTGATTCACCCCCCCTCTCAGTAATCCAACAATATAAGGGACCTTATATAATCTCACTTAGGGACCGATTTAATATAATGTGGCCAATCATCAGTAATATGGCTAAGGGCCCATCTCTTGAATCTCATTAATAATAAGGTATTGCATTATTCTTTTATACATAATAAGTAAGGTCGAGGGGGGATTGCTTATAGCCTTTCTCTGAAGAAGGAACTTTTACTTTTCTCTCTAGTTACTTTATTATACGTAATTACGTATAAAATAGTAGGTATAGGGAAAGAAAGTAAAACCTCCATCTCCTTAGCTGCTTTCTACGCACTTATTTCCTTTATGTTCTTGATGGATTCAAAATCTCTTCGTTTCCACCAAGAGACATAGAAACGGGTTTGAAATACCTATGTATGAGTGCATTCGTCGGATCCCATTCTGTAATCTCTCGTGGCATACATGGATGAGGACCTTCACTCGTTCTCTACAGAGCCCTTCTCTCTTGGTGTGTTAGCAATGATGACCTAACCTACGTCCCTCCCATTCTCTTATCACGTTACCGAGATGATCAGCCTCGTCGGTCGTCCCTCAACCATTAATGTATTCGGAAGGGGGGAATGAAATAAATAGTAATGGAGAGACATTGGATTCACTTAGAAAGACACTCCCTTCAAACGCAATTCTCTTTTATGAATACTATAGAAAATAGGGGATTTTGAAATGGCCATTCAATGAATCACTTCGGATCGTCGATTCTATTGCATATCCTCGCTCTCTCTACTTATTAGGATCTCATTGTCCATTCCTACCTAGGGCCTTTTATTTCTATCTTTATTGGGGCTTCACTCCCCACCACTGCTCTTCGTTCTTCACCTCAAAGAATTTGGGTTAGACTCCTGCTTTTTCACTCTTCCACTATCCATGCATGGTGCAAATCATCTCCTTGATGCCCTACTCAATCTCAATTAGGTGTATGGAGCATGAACATTGGTGCATTAAAAGGATCTGTGGTCTCTCCCCCCTACTCCACCGAAATTGCAGACATCTGTGTGGATTCCAGCACTACCTAGTAGTATGGTAGCTTCGATTAAGGTAAGTTGATCGGATCGGGATGAAGATCATCAACAACCATATTATTTTATTGGTTATCTTACTACTTATTGGTCCGACCTCCAAGAAACCATGTTATTCGGGTAAGCATTTAAATGTTAGAACGCCTTAAAAACCCACCTAAGTAGAATGAAGTCAGTCAGTGTAAGTAGGGCTAGATCATAGGTTGGGCGCGTAACAGACATCTTTTCCTTATTGGCTGGCCCCGAAAAACACATGTTCATCTGCTTCGGTAGGCGCTTCAATGTGAAAACACTTGACATCCACTCAACTAGAACGAGGTAAGTGTATGTAAGGAACGAGGTAAGTAAGTGTAAGTAATAACGTGAGATTAGGTCAGGTGGGCGAGATTGGAAGTGGAACGAGACCAGAAAAGAGGGTGTGAGATAGGCATACTTTCTTTCTTATTGGTCAACTCCTAAGAAACATGTTTTTTTGCTAAGTGCTTCAATGTGAGAATGCTTGAAACACCCGTCTGAGCAGGACGAGGTCGAGGTTAGGAATGAGATCCGAGACCGGAGGTGAGGACAAACAGATATATTATTTTATAGTTTTCTTTTGAAACATGTATCAAGAGCGGTTTGATTGATCTGCTTATGAAAGGAAACAAAGTACTTTAGCGTGAGGAAGCTCGAAGACCAAAAGTAGGGTGAGGTTAGGCTGGGACCTAAAGAATGTATATTTTCTTTCTTGAAAAGAAGCTACAGTGTGAGTCTTAGGGCAATGAGTAAAGGGTGGACTATAAGTGATGATAGAACGCGCTAGAAAAGGCATTGGGATTGTTTTCGGCATTCACCTAAGCTTCATTTCTCAGCCTTCACTTAAGTTCTTGGCGAGCATTCGTGAGCAATAATAAGTGTTTGTACCTTTCCTATGGAGACTAACAGACAGATGGAGATAGATACTCGAAAAACATATAGAGATAGAGACTTGACAAAGCTTGATGCACATATTTGTCTTGACAAAGATTAATTGATTTATCGATGGACTCACTTCATAGACTTTGACTTGCCTCATATACTTTGATTGGATCACGCATTGACACAAATCCTTTCTTTGTCAAGTGATCGTTCTTACCAATCTTAAGTAACCGATCTTCCTTTGAAGGGATGACGTTGACTTTCTGTAACCAAAACACGTTTCATAGTTGAGGTGAGAAGGCATAATTGAGAGGGGAAGATACTCATGGATTATAATTAGTTACTAATTGACTTACTTTGTGATAATATATACCAAGTAGATTAGGTTGGAAGAACCCATAAGGTAGAGGAGACCTTAGGGCGAGACCAAGTAGGGAAGACTACTCTGGTAAGGAAGACTCTAAGGTAGACACTTAGGTGAGGGAGGGTAGTACCTTTTCAGACAGACTTAGGTCAGGCAAGCTCTGATCAGGGTAGGTTCAGGTAAGGTAAGCTTAGGCGAGAGACATACTCGAGTGGGGATACCGGAACATAATCTATTTTAATGACTTGTGCTAGTATTGTAGTATTGGCCTAACTTCTTTCGTCAAAGTGAGTAGTTGGGTGTACTGACTGATGACCTAACAACTTTCGTTCAAGGTGAGTAGCCATACGTGTGTAAGAAAAGTGTAAGAAGGTAAAGATCAATTGCACCTACTCTTTGTAAAACCTTCCTTCCTTCATGAGGTAAGGTAAAGATCCATTTGCTTACCTTGCCCTGCTTTCTTTATAAGCGTACGTAAGATAAGGACCCACTCGCTATACCCTCAATAGGTTGTTGGTTATTAACTGGTTAGTCGCTGCTATAAGAGCTATAAGAATAAATTGTCAGATGAGTATTGTTACTGTACATATATCTTTTTCTTGGAAGGGGTTGTTCGTCGTGATAAGACAACCTCGGGGTAAGGCAAATTCATGATACAGCTTCTTCGGGTAAGTTAAATTGGTAGGTTGATGAGGACCATTACCGTCCATCTTTTCTTATTGATCGAAAAGCGCATCCCCAGGTAGGCATTCAATCAAAAGGAAGCTTGAAGCTCGAGTAGAGCGAGGTGAAGGATGAGGCCAGGTCGGACGAGACAGACTCGGGAAAACTTAGGTGAAATGAGCCAAGTGAGGACCGAAGAACATCTATTTGACTGGTTGGCTTTGATATTGATCTAACCCCGTGATGAGCATTCATAAGTGTAAGGGAACAATAACATCTACCTTGTTTTGTAGGTGTGAGGCAAGGATCAATTGCACCTTCCTTTATAAGCATAAAGTTATGAATTGGGCGCAGGGATGGGTATTATTATGCACCTGAATGCAGTTCCAAGGTTTAAGTTCAGTCAAGGCATTTTAGGGGATTAAAACAAATTCAAAAAGTGTCGCAGTTCAATTAGGGAAATCCTCTTTTTACTTATATTTACTACTTATTGCTCAAGGTTGTTTGGTCGAGCTCATTGTTTTCTTCTTTCTTTTTGTGCACCCTATATTTACTATTTATTGCTCAGGGCAATTTGGTCGAGCCTGCTTACGCAACCTCATAAATTTCATCGCAGTTCATAGCATTTCGTTTCACGACTATTTTGGTTTGTGCAGAACCTATGCTCAAAGAGTAGCTTGTGGGTTCTGCTCTCGATAGGTGTATCATCTCATTGTGTTCTCTACTTATTGATACTCTCCTTGATTTTCTCGTGTGCTGGCTTACCTGCCTGTTCTCCACCTTACTGATTTACCGCTCTCTCACCTTTCTATGTCCACTATACTATTGGGTCTTACAACCCATCCTTCACTGTTCTTATAGAATTATACCCATAACCGCGTAAGTAGAATGGGGATTTCAGTAAACACAAACGTCGAGTTGAGGGTTGCTATGGGTCAATGGGTTCAACAATTGGCTCTGTTGCTTGCTCTGTCACTGATTATGCTACCGTAGCCCTTGTGGGTTAGGAATATAGACCTAGGGGAGATGTTATAGATTCCCGAAATGAAAGGGGTGCCATTAGGCCCAATGCTACCTATGTGCTTGGATAATCTGCTCCTCAATCTCCATCTGAAGCATCTTTACCCTGTATAGAAACGTACTCTATAACTCATGCATAATATGGAACCATACAAGGGATCCTGGAAGGTATGTCCTTGTTCCTGGACTTTCTCTTGCTGCTTATCCCTCTCCTCCCGTCATAGAGCCTCTTAATGTTTTGGTTCCACTGGATGACTTTGTTGCAATTGGAGTTCGATATCGAGTTGACCCAGAGCTAGAAAATAATAGAAAGCACCAATAGCATAGAGAGAAAGAGCATCAGAGGTAGAGACAATTTCAGATTCTCCAGTTACACCACCCCGCCTAGGAGCATCCAAGCCCGTGATATTAGTGTAGATCAAATATCCACTTCTACCTTCTCCATTTTGAGGGAAATAGAGTTGGTGTAGGGGGTTCAGATTCGGGGCCTTTCAATGCATTATGTGTGTGCATTGGATGGAGGGAGGGGTTGAACAATGCAAATAATGAATGGTGTATCATTGGTACTTTCTTCTGTGGTGAAAATAAGGTAAATACCTAATAGACGTCAATATATGGCTGGGGTCGCAGGGGAAGAAGACTTTAAATGGGGGTTGGCAGCAACAACGTGTGATGGTATATTTTGCATGCACTTTGTTAATGGATGGATCTTATGTTCTTAATAGCATTTATGGCATTACCCACTAGCCAAATTGCATTTTGCAGCTATCATCAGCCTATTACAGGAGGATTGGGTAGCATAACTTCACTTAGCGGACCACACAGATGGATCCCCCAGCTACACCCACGATGGATCGTGCAACTACGTATCATGAGAAAGCATCTTACATACACCATTATTCGGGTAGGGTGGGAGGTTTTTGTGATCCATGATACCAAAAGCGCATCCCGTCTACCGGCTAATCAATAACTACTAGTCAATTAGAAGCATGTCTCAGACAATCTTGAAAGAAACTATGCCTCGGGACAAAAATGATCAAGCACGACGTGAAGCCCCAATTGGGCTATAGTGGGAAATGCAACTAGGACCAATATCTGATAAACACAACATGTCCCGGACTTCAAGCAAATGCAGCACCTGCCCTCTATGGACCATCCTTATCACACTAAAATGCGAGCTACGCCCCAAACCGAACACAAACCTTTTCCTCAGTTCGATTATGTGCTCGCCTGACCAACATGATTGAAGTTTATGATTTTCTTGTTCATTCTCACATGCATGGACAGATGGCTATCGTTCGTTTGTTCTCACTTAGGCATCATAGTTTGTAGGACCAATTGAATGGACTTCAATTTATGGTAGTAAGGGGAGACGTTCACTTTACTTCGAAGCGAAGAAACCTGACTGATAACGAAGAGTTGGCCTTTTGGGTCAAGGTCAATTGTCAGAATTGAGGAACGTAGTCGCTTGTCCAAGTTACTTATTGATGAGGGGGGCAAGGGTTCTCATTCTCCAGGGAACAAGGAAAAAGAACGATCGAAGGAACATTATTTTTAAAGGAAGGAACAAGGGAACAAGGGTTCTCTGAAGGCAACAACAAAACAAACAACCGAAGGAGACCTAAGGCAACAAAACAAACAAGAGGAAAGAAAAGCAAACAAGACAAAGGTAAGCTGAGACCAGTTCAAGGTAAACCACTAGCTTTTCATCTACCTATGAATCTTGGTCAACCATCATAGCCTATGCTTTCTCTCCCGCGTGCTCAGATGCTAGTCATTAGAGCTGAATCAATGACTACGACCACTGTTTTTTGGTCAACTCGATCTCAAACTACCTCTTCCTTTTCCTCTGGTGGTTTTGACACAGGTACATATTATGGATTGGGAACCGGGGATGGTCCAATTACAGGCTACTCGATCTATAAATGGATCTGCCTTTGCCTCTGCTGGTGGGTCTCGATTCGATCCAATCATCTGGGTCAAGAGAAGAAAGGGTAGCAACAGTAGCTAAGAAAGCACCAGTATAAGCAATGCAGATCCAAATCCATACTCAGGAGCAGTTCCTGTTCCAAATTAAGAAATTGATCCCGTCGATGAAGAAGTTGATCCGGTTGGTTCTGTTGTTGATGAAGCTTACCCACTACCATCTTGCTTAGCGTACCTTCCAGTAGATTCTACGTCTTGCCTAGCGTACCTTCTAACTTATCCACCAGAATTCTTTCCAGGTCTAGATGATCGTGGTATAGATACAAATGCTTTTGACCCAGTTGCTTAGCTTGACCCAGGTGATCTAGTATTCATAAGTCGATCCATAGTTTAGTAGATAATATAGAGATCGAGACCCGAAGCCTACATGAGAAAGGTGACAAAGGCATAGGCAAGCACTAGAGAGGCAGGAGCAACAGTAGAGATAGGAGCATCAAAATAATAAGCATTGGTAGCAGAGGCTTTTACAGATCCAGACGCATCCCTTACGGTTACAGATTCTAATCCATATGTTCATGTTAGAGATCCAGATATAGACCTTCATGGTCAAGACCTTTGTGGTCCAGATACAAAGCCATAGCTAACAACTAGTTCGATAGTCAGAGTAAAAAGCAACAGGTTCAACAGTCGTTAAAGATCGAGACCCAGGCGCAACAGTGGATCATGGGAAATATAGTACCATGATCCAGTACTATATTTATATGGATCCCTAGGTATGGACACGTATGGTCCCTTCTTTCATGAGTTTACTAGCACTACCTATCCAAAGCCAGTCATAGAAGATCCAATGTAAGCACCTGTAGTTGAATAGCAAAAGGTAGGAGTTTCAATTCCTAGGTGTGATTAGCATGGAATAGAGGAGTATAATAATAATACTAATATGACTAATAAATATAAGAATAATAATTATATGACTAATAAGGTATAAGTATTGATCTAGTCTAAGATATAAAGTATAGTATGAGTATAGTATAAGTATAGAACTAATATAGATTATAACCCTAATATAAGGAGACTAGAACTTATATAAAGATCTAAGTATCTATCTTATTAAAACAAACACCTCTCCCAACAAGTTCTCCTTGCTATGAGGGATCTCTATATACTTCTAGTTTTCTTATCTATATTAGCTTTATACAAAGGGTAATACACTACTTATTAACGCTTCAAACCCGAATCAAAAGCAACTAGCATAGATCCCTTCGCAACGAGATCTCCTACTTATCCATATTGAACACAACTAACACTTTGTGATACCCTTGGGCCTTTATAGCACACACTCTCTTACCGACCACGTAATCACTCGACAGAAAGGAACTATGACTCTTGTAACCTGGAATACCCCTTTGGTCCATAGCCCATAATACCCTGGTAGATATTTGCTCGTTACTCCTACTTCCAAGTCACCAGTACTCTACATCTACCTGAATAGAGGAAAAAAATGCACCAATTCCCACCAAGTGTCATCATGCCTCATTTAGGCTGCCTCCCCACTCGATATGCTCGTTATACATTTTCTGAAACTGAATCATCTGTCAATTCCTGGATCTCAATATCTGCTACAAAATTCCATTTGCAACGGTATCACCCATTGAGAGATAGAGACCACATAGAATCCCTAGTAGTTCTCTACCATCCCTAGACTTGCTTTCATCCTTTGTACACTTTCTTCCCCTCAAAGGCTTTGTCAGGACTTTCCTGGTCCATCCTGGGTTGTGAAAACAAATAGCAGGGTTTATAAGTATCATAGATATATGTAGAGAGGGTTGACGTAACGTTCGAAGGGTTAGGACCTTACTGGTTGGGCTGGGTTGATCAGGACCTGACTGGGCATGACCTATACTATGATCTTATCCACACTATTTTCTTCCCTCAATCGCTATGCACAGGTAAGTAGAAGAAACCTTTCTATCATTATATGATAATACGATGACCTTATAGTGGGGAGTTATAGGAGCGAGGTACATTTAGTGCGAAGACCAAAGCCATCGAGAGGTATGAAGTCGCTCGACCACCAGGAGAGGACTCAAAAACCTATTTGGTCTGGGCGGTAGGCTCTTAATATACGACGGATCTCTCTCTTTCCCAAAGGAATGCCTAACTTCGAGCATTAGCGAGGAAGATTGCCTGGATATATTGATTGGGAAGGGAAGGAGGAGTCTGGCGATATCCCGTAGGGAATATCGCGACCTACTTTATATAAGTCTTTATCCCAGGTCCAACACCTATTCCAACACCTATCTCCTTCGTATCTCAGTGGTTCTCCTTCGTATCCCTCGTATCCCAATGGTTCTCCCTCGATAATGGCTCTCTCACTGCCTCATCAAAATAACAGGAATCAGAGGTATTTCCTTTCTTATTCACTAGATAACTGCTCTAGAGTTTTATCACCCACATAGCAAGAATCAAGGTCTTCTCATAAGATCAGTTATAGATAAGCTCAAGCAGGATAAAGACAGTAACCTTGGGATATAATAAAGCATCCTTTCATCGGGGAGCATGGATAAATTCCCTCTGAGAATCGGTGTAGTGTGGATAAATTGACTCTAATAACAAGTGTAGTGCGAATGGGTATAATGGAGAAATTCCATATAAGAACCAGTGTATAATGGATCACTCCCATAGGAAAACTGGGGTCGCATGTGCGGGATTGGGAATGGTATGGATTGGTAATGGCTTGCAAAATTGATGTTAAGTAGTGATTGGTATTGATGTGAGTTTGTACTGCCCACCACTTGGTCATCACTGGCTTTGCTTTATATATTTGATTATCAATGGCTCATAGGTGCGTAGAAAGAGATCAGAATGAATGTGCATAGGTGGCCAGTTGTACCTGATGAATCGTACTATAATGAATTATCAATGCTAGTCCCTGCAGGAGTAGAACCAAAGCAAGCAGGGGCTACGGTTGTTGACCTATAATCATCATAAAAGCAAGCATCTGAGACAAATTGAGTTACAGTTTTAGGTGCAGATAAGGATCCATATCGATATCGATACCTAGATCCAAATAGAAATACAGTGTTACACGAATATCCTTGAGTTTTAAGGAACCTATGCCTCAATAGATCAGGTACCCGTCGCTAAAGTGGAACCGCTGGTACGTATGCTGCTGGTAAGGCATCAGGCTAGGGGGTAGTGGCTAGAACTGCAGAAAGAAAGGTGAGAACAGAGGCGGGAGCAGAAACACAGGCAATGGTTTCAAAGCCACTATCCCGTACAAATATGATACAAACCCAAATTCAGCTGACCTTCAAAGTGGTTTCATATCCATATGCCAGTCCAGTTGTGACCAGGTGAAAACACCAGGTCTTCATAGGGGCGCAGGCAGGAACAAAAAAAGGAGTGGCATCACCAGCGGTTCCATAACCTGATCGAGAGCCATAACCTATTGATGGACCCGTCGAAGAGGATGCAGTTCCATTCATGGGAGATACTTATCCATCTTACCAAATTGACCCCATTGATTCAGTTGTTTAGCCAACTAACATTACAAGAGATTGTTGTTCAGTTAGTCCCGCGTGGATCGGAGCTTGAACAGGTTAGTTTCAAGGCTTTATAATAGCATAGTATAAAGGTTGATCCTGTAAAATAACCTTAGCTACCAGCACTAAAGCAGGAAGCAGGACCAATTAAAGTTTCCTCATATCAGCATCCTTGCCTTGTTGTTTGTTACAAGCCTTTCCCTGTACTTGTATCCCTAGCCCTCCTACAGTTTACTTAGTTTCGAAACCCATTGAAGCAGTTGATCTAGTGTTCTTACCAACAGCTTACCTACTATCATTTCCCCTAACATCCCTTTCATATCGATATTTTGTAGCAAGGGAAGCAACATAGACAGGAGCAAAACCAGTTTAGGATCCTATAGTAGCGGAGGCATCAGTATCGAAGGTCGCAGAGATAGTTCCAGGGTCGGCTACCGCAGATCGAGAGCTTGTTCAAGTTTGAATTCCTCACCCTGTTCCAGCTCTAGTCCCATCATTAGGAGAAGATAAAGTAGCAAAAGCAGCTAGCAACCCAAGCAAACCTGCTAGGGTTTATTGCGATTGCTTGGGAGATAGGGAGAAAATTGGGGCTTAATGCACTATGATTTATCGAGTGATGTTGACCAACCAAGTTGATATCCTCCATAGCACGGGGATGAATTCCGGCCAGATCTTATATAAAGCATACCATTATTAACGGCCGACCAGAGTATGAATTCGACCCAACTCAGTTGGCAATCGATTTCTCTTTCCGGATGGGGGCGGGGGGCCTTTCTAGCATAAAGTCTCTGGGGTGGGGGATGCAACCGGTTAAATAAAAAGGAGGGGGGGGTGGAATGCTTGATTCATTCAATAGTCTCACACACGTGGTTTGGGAAAAGGCACTTGGTAATTCATATTCATGGTATGATTTGGGATCATGATGTCTGTCAGAGTGAACCGCTTGTTTGTGTGGGTTCGGGAAAGGGAGAGAAGTTCAGTAACAACACACGACCTTCTCCAAAGCAAAGGCGGGAAGAGGGCACTTAAAGGTACGTGAAGTGACTCAACCGTTATGGGGGAGGTACGTGTTGTGACTCACCCTAACTTTACGTGAGTGAAATTGGGCTTAAATTGGGCTTTCGTTAAGGGGATTGAACGAAAGCCTAGTGCGCGGCTCACTACGCTCATTTTATGCCTTGACACTGCCTCAAATGTGTAACCAAATGTTTAACGGTGCTAATCGAGGGATAATCAACTGTGCTGGATCGAGGGATAATCGAGAATCCACTGTGCTGGACAAGACTTACTCGGGTAGTTGTGACAGTCAATAACTTTATCGGTAGTCAATAATTTTGTGCGGTGATCGTAGCTATAATGAACCCTTGTTTGAGCTATTTGGAAAGCACAATTACGAGGTCAGAAGTGACAGGGAGTTTAGAACGAGCTACCAGACCATGAGTAATTGCACAGAAGGAGATCTCAAAATACAATACTCGGTGTGCCAAGACTCGGGTAGTTGTGCATAGACTTTACCACTGCCTTGTGTGCGGTCGCGAGGTCATTTCCTAGCTAGTCATTGAAGGGAAGCAGCTAGTCAACGATTGAAGCAACTAGTCATTGAAGCAAGGAAGAAGCTAGTCAACGAACGTAGCAGCTAGTGCTGAAAGGAACGAAGGCTTACCTGACAAGGAACCCAACACTGACTCAAAGGAAGACAAAGGCAAGGGAAGGAAGACAAAGGCAAGGGACACCTCACTGAGCCGCATATGCCCAACAGAGTTATGGGGATATGATATGTGCAACTGCTATTCCTGCAACAAAGGAGATCACCTTTTTGGTTAGTAGCGATATCACTTATATAAAGGAGATACCGTAGAAGCCATCAGTATTAAGGTAAACGTAATTATAAGGTTTAGGGGGTCTTACATTACTTTGGGGTATCAAAACCCTACTGAACTGAACTTCAAGGTAAGGCCATTTATTACAAGGTCCGAGTCAAGACCTTCAGAATAAATATGTGCTTCTCTGTTTCTTCTTTTAGGAAGGAAGCCAGGGAACGGTAATGGCATTTTATTTTATTTAAAAGGTCAGGGGTCAGCGGATTAAGGTCAGGGGAAAAGGCACAAACGGTAGGTTCTTACCGATGGGGATGGGTTGCTACCGATGGGTTCCCACCAGTGAGTTGGTCTAGTCGGGGTACCAAGCTACAAGCCAATGATTTAATCAAGATGCAGGATCTAGTTATTTACACTTGAAGAAACACAATGAGGAATCGTCTCGCAAACACATCTTGTGTTTCTCTGTAGAAGGAGAAAAACTAGCCAATCACGACGGTTTAGAAGTTTTTTTTTTTCCCCGGATTCATGAGCGATTCTCTATCTGTCAAAGGACAATTCAATAGGCTCTGTCGAAAGGACAATAACTTTCGATCCAATAAAAAATTGCGAGGTACATTAAGTGGCTCGCCCGAGGTAGGAGGGCGAGGTACGAGCTACCAGACCATGATTAATTGGATTAATTGCACGGCCAATTTCCATCACGCGGTGCCAAGGAAGCCAATGGGTTGTTCTAGCCACAAGACATGAGCAGGGGGGTCCCCACCCAATCCCCCAGCAAAGGGCGGGGTGTAGTGTTCCTTGTCTCATTTTCATTCAATGCCTTACTTTATAGCTGTGCAAGTAAAAGCCAATTGTGAAAGGTCGAGTTCATTGAAGCCAATGCAAGGTAGCACATCCCTTGATCCCAGCTCAGTGAGTAATCCAAACCCCAATCAATCTTGTTCAGGGTATGAAGAGGAGGAGGATGTTAGATGATCATTCCTCGAGCAAGTCTAGATCGATCTTCAAGCAAGCAGGGAAAGAAGCAGATCCATCTTTGCGGACATCAATTGGCTTCCTCTCTCGCCTGGTCTTTTTTCTTTTGTGTTAAAACCCTCGCCCTCCAACCTCGGACGAGCGACTTCGTCCCTCTATTTTGGGTTTGGGGCCCCAAAAAATAAGTGTTCATTCCTATGCTCTCATTTCTCTTGGAATTAATTACGTACACATTGAATTGAAGGATACATAGGGCACTGTTTTCACTAACCAAGACATCGAATTCTCCTTCAACCTTATTTCTATGTTTATTCGTGTTCAAACCCTCTCCGGAAACCGGATCTTACAGTCATTATTTATATATGTAATTAAGCTTTTCCTTCTTTTCTCTCTAGTTACCGAAAGCGCTTTATTTATTCCCCTCAAAGAGAAGTAGAGCTACGCGTAAGTGAGAACCTGACAAGCTAGCAAGCGGAGCTACGCACGATAACCCTTCGCTTTTGATAGAGATTATAGAGGTTCTTTTAGCCACGAAGACCTTGGGGAGAGGGTGAAAACTCTCGCTAACTCGGGAGAGGTATAATTAGTGACTCAATTAATGATTTATTCAATTTTCATGTTTATGTTTTGGTTACATGCACTTTATTTTGATTGGTGAAGACAATTTAAATTATAACACTTATATGAATATGGGAACTGAATTATTTTGATCATGTTTTTGGTTTTATTATAAAAACTTGGAGCAACAAGGTTATTATATATATATATATATATATATATATATATATATATATATATTTGTTTGCATATGATGTTAGTCATGACATGCATATACTTATGTATATTTCCTTTATTGTTTGAATGAGAGTCACAAGAGATGCAATTATATGACAGGGGTTACAAGGTTTCATTTTATTTTTACATGTGTTCTAGTGGGACCCCACCTCCCTCTTTATTTTAAGTTGCGAACATAAGCTCTCAAACACTTGATTTATTAAAACCAATATGTTGTTGATTCTTTTATCTCCTTTTAATTTCCATATAATAGTCATAAATTAAAAAGATAGTGGTTGCAACTATTAACTGCTAGATAATATATAATGAGGAGGAGATCATTGCAAAAGGAAGTCTTGACTGAGAGAGAGGTATGCTAGAGCCTTGAGAGCATTTCATTGTATTTTATTTTCATTTTCATACACATACTTTGTTTTCTATGGACTTAATGATTTCATTGATAGTAGGGATTTCTCAAAAAGTGACAGAGAAAGGCAAAGTGGAAGCATGATCCAGTCTTCTTAATGAGGTGGTTTATTTGTCTGTTTGCCTTCTTGTTTAGAAGTTCTAAAATATTCAATGCTAACCAATGATATATTTCCAAATTTAAAATTGTTGTGTATAACATCTTCTTGAGTGGACCAAGCCAAGTAATTTTATGTTTTTTCCATTTTCAGACATTTGGTTGTCCTTGTATGATTTACATTACATTTGGGACTTCGAGAGTCGTTCCTGGTCCAAGTTCTCATAGGGACTTGAAGAAATTGTTTTATTCAAGATAATTGTATGGGTCATTTCGAATAATAAAAGGATCATTTCTAGTTCATTTATTTTATGTTGAAGTTTCCCTCTCTACTCAAATGAATTTACTTTATGTTCAATAGAATTCAAAACATTAATTTTATTTTCTTTCATTTCAGTGCCATACATTTCATTTTATTCCTTTATTACTAAACCTTTTATTTTCTAGGTTAATTTCATTTATTATGTTATGCATGAACATTTAGTAGATTAAAGCATTAATTATAGTCGGTTTATGCACTTTCACTTTAATTTTAGTTCACTTACTTTTTCTTTAATTTTATTTTCAACTTCTCGTTGTGTATATATTTTACTTTTTATTAAAAGAAACTTTAAATAACAAAATTGTGTAAAAATTAAATATTCATAAATTAAAAGAAAAATATTAGGAATTTTTCACGCTAAGCATTTGCTCAAAATGAGGTCTTTGATCATTTTGTTGAGGCTATAAATCTATGGTACCATTCTCGTTCTACCCCCATCTAACCTCATGGGGTCGAAGTGTCGATGATTGAAACATTGTAGTTTCAATATCAACATATTTTGGTGACCATACCAAGGAGAAAAAAATCCTTGTTTTAACTGTATTGCCCTTTCTGTGTCTCTTTGATTGAGTTCTCCTTTATCCCTTCATGACCTCTCCTACTACCCGACAACTTGATATTCCAGTGCAATTCCCTAACCAAACTTGTTAGGGTCCTAACCCGCACATAGGTAGATCAATATATTCGGATGTAATAAAGGTCAATATTAATAAGGCCTTTCAATAAAATAGAATAAGTCGGATGTAAGAAGACCTAATAGAAGCTTTCGCTTCTAGAAGGATCTTCCTCTAGATGCTTCTCTTGATATACATATTTAGTATAAATAAGGGTCGAGGGTATGAAAACCCTAGCTTGGAGATTATTGTAACAGAGCGTTGCTTGACTGGAGGTTGCCCCCTCGAAGAGGCCCGTGAACATTGCTTTCTGAATCAAAGTGTTATTTCTGTTGTTGTTCCTATATCATTTATGTGTTATTTTAGAGATTATGCTGGTTATATTACTGTTATTCTGTCATTTCTAGCATTTTATTTCTGTTCTGCATACTTTTTATATATGGTATATTACAAGTGGTATCAGAGCACTTTCCTTGGTAGAAATTGTGGGAATTTTTTTTTCCAGGGTAGAGACGTATTCCGGTGTCTTTAAGCCACAGAGATATGTCGTTACGTGCATAAACCCACAGTTGAGGGATTCATACACGCAGGAAATATAAGCGGTTCTTAAGCGCACATCTGTTGGCCACCCTTGTAACCCTTGTTGGTACCCCTTCGAGTGGTAGCGCATCAGACAACACCTGTGTACGGATCGACCTAGATTTCCTGAAGCCCTCTTTAGATAAACCGATCGGCTGCCTGACTTCTATAGTGCCACTGAGAATATCACTCGGGAAGATACTCTCTAGTACCTGAGTAGTTGGGTAGTACGGCTAAGGGTACGATCTATCCTCCTTAGTTAGTGCCTTGAGATATTGGGCCAAGTACTACTATTGGACCTCGCACGTATATCAGAGAGCTATAGCACTGGGCAAACCCTTGTCTGTAAAACCCTTGAATACCTAATCCTTGGGGGACATAAACATAAACAAATTAAAACAGACAAGATCTATTGCTGCGCAACTGTGTTCAAGTTGCCAAGTAAATACATATTTCTTTCTGGTTAAGCATTTCGGGATTTCATCGCTGCATTATTCTTCAGACCAGAGTATAACTCCGCAGGTGTAAAAAAAAAAGTCTGGAAATTTTTTCACCATTATTTGAGACCTATTCCATTAGATTCATCTCTTCGCCCTTATCACATTCATCCATATCATTTTTCGGCAAAATTTTTGACCCCGCCCGCTCCTTTTCAGTTCACTCATCCTCGTGGCCCATACCCGTAGCCAAGACCTGGAAGCTCGCTTCAACACCTTGCAATCTGGTTTCCTTGAGACCCCAAAAGAAGTGAAACAACTCAGTTCTATTGTTGCCTCCATCGATACATCCATCAATACAACCATAAATACAACCATGCAGTCCTCCATGGAGGAAGTCAAACAAGAACTAACCACCCAACTTGAATCTGTCTTTGCATCACTTTGCACCAAACTGAAGATCCCTACAAATGACCCTTTCTCTGATGCACCTCCAAAGACTGAAGGTGAACATTCCTCCCATTCCCATACCTTTCAACCCCATCACTTTCAACATGACCTACGCCTTCCGCAGGTGGAGGTGACCAAATTTGATGGCTTGGACCCCACTGGTTGGGTCACCCAAATGGAACATTATTTCTCTTTATACGACATTACAGATGACTTGGCCAAACTCCGATATGGTGTTCTCCATCTAGATCAAGAACGTTGGCAATGGTGGCAATGGAGAAAAACTTCCCGTCAAGGGTATATTGCTTGGACCCAATTTGTGACTGAGCTTTATGAATGCTTTGACACTAACACCAACCATTTGGGCCATTTGAAAAAGTTGAAACAATCATGAACAATAGAAGACTTCATAGCTACCTTTGAGCGCCTAACTTTTCAAACATAGGGCATGACTGATGCTTTCTTTCAAGAGTGTTTTATCAGTGGCCTCAAGGATGAGATTCGGGCCCATGTCCTCATGGTTCGACCTTCGAGTTGGGTGGAGGCTACTAAAAAAGCTAAAGAAGCACAACAAGTTGTGTCCTCTCAAAACCCTAAACCCTCCTTTATCCCTCACCCTAAACCTGTAAATCCCACTACTCCCTCCGCCCCATTAAAGATCCAAAAATTGACAAGGGCTGAAATGGCTGAACACCAACTCAAAGGTCTTTGTTATAATTGTGATGACAAATATTTCCCGGGCCACAAGTGTAAGGAACCAAATCTTTTAATGGCCATCTCTGAGGATATTTCGGAAGAGGATGTTGAAACTTCCCTTGTGCCTGAGTCACCTGAAATCACTGACATAACCCCTCCCTCAGACCCTCCCGAAGTGGAACTGATCATTTCCCTCAATGCTCTCACTGGCTTCTCCGCCCCCCAAACTCTCAAGTTAATCGGTTACATAAAGCATCAGAAGGTGACCATTCTAGTTGATAGTGGAAGCACCCATAATTTTATTCATCGCCACATTGTGCATCTCCAAATCAGTGATTACCACCTAAAATCCCATATGTTTTCTATCGACATGGGCAGTTGTGACATTGTGTTGGGTGCAGACTGGCTAAGGACTTTGGGTCCCATTCTCATGGATTTTAAGGCATTAACCATGCAATTCGACCAGGAAGGCCACAAATATAAATTCTAAGGCATCATTGTTGGTTCACCTAAGGTCATTAGTTCCCATCGCATGGAAAAGCTACTCAAAAAAGGTCATTCTGGTGTCATTGCCCAACTCCATGCCATACAAGCAACAGAGACACCCCCGGTGTCGGAAGACCTCCAAGCCCTCCTTTCTAAACACCAAATGGTATTTTCCACTCCCCAAGGACTCCCTCCTTCTCGCGGTGTTCATGATCATTCCATTCCCCTCTTACCCAGAAGCCTTCCTCCCAATATCTGTCTGTATCGCCACCCCTTTTCAGAAAAAAATGAAATTGAGAAAATGGTCCAGGAACTCCTTACTGCAGGCGTTATCCGCCCTAGTACGAGCCCTTACTCTTCTCCTGTAGTCATGGTCCTGAAGAGAGAAGGTTCTTGGAGAATGTGTCCTGACTTCCGTGCCCTTAACAAACTGACCATTAAACACAAATTTCCCATTCCTGTCATTGATGACCTCCTGGATGAATTGAGTGGCACCCAATTCTTTACTAAACTTGATCTTCGCTCGGGATATCACCAGATACGTATGAACGAGGCAAACATTCCCAAGATGACCTTTCGAACTCATGAGGGCCACTATGAGTTTTTGGTCATGCCCTTTGGCTTGTGTAATGTCCCCTCCACCTTCCAAAGACTCATGAATCATGTCTTCCATCCTCTTCTTCGTCATTTTGTATTAGTTTTCTTTAATGATATCCTCATCTATAGAAAAACCTAGACAAACCATCTTACTCATGTGGATCGAGTTCTCCATCTACTCTCTCAACACCAATTTTTCCTGAAACAGTCTAAATGTGCTTTTGGTGCCTCAGAAGTAGAATACTTGGGTCATCTGGTTGGCAAGGATGGCGTCAGGGTGGATCCAAAGAATATTGAAGCTATGGAAGATTGGCCGCACCCAAAGACTCTCAAAAGCTTGTGTGGATTTCTGAGCTTAACAAGGTATTATCACAAGTTTGTTAAGAATTATGGAAAGATTGCAACACCTCTCACTGATCTCCTCAAAAACAACTCTTTCACTTGGACTCCAGCTGCTGCTCAAGCTTTTCAAACCTTGAAGACAACCATGTGCACCACTCCAGTTTTGGCCCTTCCTGATTTCACAAAGACCTTTGTGTTGGAATGTGATGCCTCAGGGAAAGGAATCTGTGTTGTCCTTATGCAAGAGGGTCGACCTTTGGCCTTCACCAGCAGAAAACTATCTGAAAGGAATCTGGGAAAACCCATCTATGAAAAGGAAATGTTGGCTATTCTGCATGCCGTTGATATGTGGCACCCTTATCTCTTGGGGCAATGTTTCCAAATTAAGAAAGACCATCAAAGCCTCAAGTACTTTCTGGAACAACACATTTCCTCCCTGGAGCAACAAAAATGGGTGACTAAGCTCTTTGGATATTATTTATGAGATCATTTACAAGAAGGGCAAAGACAATGTGGTGGCGGATGCACTGTCCTGAAAATATGAAGAAGAAGGATCCCTTTTTTCTCTTTCCTTCATTGTACCAGATTGGCTCCAAGCTGTGCGCCAAGAATGGCTACAAGATCCCAAAAGTTTGCATCTGATCCAACAATTGAAAACCAATGCTCCAGCTCTCCCAGGGTACTCTTGGCTCTAGGATGAGCTTTGATGCAAAGGTATTTTGTATTTAAGTAAACAATCAAAGATTAAATCCACGGTACTTTATCAGCTTCATGCTACACCCACAACGGGGCACTCCGGGTTCACCAAAACCTATGACAGGGTCAAACGTTCTTTTTTCTGGGATGGTATGAAACACGACATCCGTAATTTTGTCGCTGAATGTGAGGTGTGTCAATGCAACAAGGGAGAAACAGTCAAATCTCCGGGCACATTACAACCGCTTCGGATTCCACCTGCTATTTGGAAGGATATCTCTATGAACTTTATTACCAGCTTACCCAAATCGGGAAATAAATCAGTCATAATGGTGGTTGTGGATTTCCTTTCCAAGTATGCTCATTTTTGCGCTCTTCAACACCCATTTACTGCATCCATGGTGGCTCAAAATCTCATGGACTAGGTCTTCAAGCTTCATGGCATGTCGCATTCTATTGTTTCTGATCGTGACCCAACTTTCACAAGTAATTTTTGGCAAGAACTGTTTAAGCTACAGGGCAACCAATTTCATCTCAGCACAACTTATCATCCCCAGACTGATGGTCAAACGAAAGTTGTCAACAAGTGTTTGGAAACATATCTAAGGTGTTTTTCCTTTGAAAATAAAAATCAAGGGGCTCAATGGTTACCCCTAGCTGAAAGGTGGTACAACACTTCCTACCATACAGCTACACGCATGACTCCTTTTGAAGCGGTATATGGACAGAAGCCACCTTCAGTTCTCTCATACTTACCAGATACCTCGAAGGTCCAGGAAGTTGACCAAACACTTACAGTTCAAGAGGATATTCTTCATACCCTTAAAGAAAACTTGGTCATGGCACATAATCGCATGAAGCAACAAGCAGATCAAGGTCGCTCTGAACGTCAATTTGTAGAAGGGGATCATGTGTTTCTGCAACTGCAACCATACAAGCAAACTTCCCTCAAGGCTGAGCATTGTCAGAAGCTAGTGCCCAAATTTTATGGTCCTTATACAGTTCTCAAGCGTGTGGGACAAGTCGCCTATCAGTTAGCTCTGCCCAGTCAGTCGAAGCTACATCCTATTTTTCATGTTTCATGCTTAAAGAAGGTGATTGGAACTAGGTGCCAAATTCAAACCAAACTTCCCGAGTTAGCTGAAGAAGGATCCATTTGGCTACATCCAGAAGCAGTTTTGGACCAGCGTGAGCGTCGCCTGCATTAGCGAACCATCAAGGAAGTGCTAGTCCAGTGGAAAGATACAACTCCAGCAGATGCCACTTGGGAACCAGCTACCATTCTGTAGCAGTTTCCACATCTCAAGCCTTGAGGACAAGGTTGTTTTTAAGGAGGCGGACATGTTAGGGTCCTAACCCACACATAGGTAGATCAATATATTCGGATGTAATAAAGGTCAATATTAATAAGGCCTTTCAATACAATAGAATAAGGCAGATGTAAGAAGACCTAATAGAAGCTTTCACTTCTAGAAGGATCTTCCTCTAGATGCTTCTCTTGATAGACATATTTAGTATAAATAAGGGTCGAGGGTATGAAAACCCTAGCTTGGAGATTATTGTAACAGAGCGCTGCTCGACTAGAGGTTGCCCCCTCGAAGAGGCCTGTGAACATTGCTTTCTCAATCAAAGTGTTATTTCTGTTGTTATTCTTATATCATTTATGTGTTATTGTGGAGATTATGCTGGCTATATTATTATTATTCTGCCATTTCTAGTATTTTATATATGTTCTGCATACTTTTTATATCTGGTATATTACAAAACTAGTCGGGCTACTTGCTTATTTGATCATATTCTAGAGACTGCCACCTCCCATGAGCAACTTGAATGCTCTTGGAATGCTATCTCTTGAGATATTGAAGTCCAAGAACAAAGAGATATTGTTGAGAGGTAGATATGTAATCGTCCTACCCATTATTGAGTTGTTTCATGAGCACACCCCTTCAATCTGCATGAGGAATTAGAGGTCAATATCCTGAATTTGACCCCTTGACTAAAGTTAAAAAACGAAAAATAATTTTTCAAAACCTTCATAGAAGAATCATCCAGTCTCTTTTTTATTCTGAGGAAGAATTCACAAGCCCCCTTCGAACCTTTTCACCACAAAGAAACAACATGACTTCTTCTTCCAACTTGAGTCAAGCCTCTGCATCCCAATTGATGGGAAGTATGTACAGTCATTTCAATTTCATCCAATCCACTACCAATCTAGTAAAGATTCTCCAAAAATATGATTGTTTCAGTTCGAAGAAGATGCTAATGTCACCTCATGTCATGTACCTTCTCCCTTGAACTTAACCCTAACAATTGCTCCTCTTCCAAAGTTTAAAGAACATCTACCAAAGTTCTTAGGAAATGGAACCATTTCAATTAATGAGCATTTGATTACTTTCTCAAATGCATGTCATAACATCAGTGCTAACTAAAATGATACTCACATGCATATTTTTGTTAATCTCTAAAAGGAAAAGAAATTGTCAGCTTTTTTGAGCTACCTCCTAAGGCATTCTCAACCTAGGCTAAACTTTGTTACTGGTTTAGGTGAACCTATGGGTAGATTCAAAGCCCAACAATCTTGCTTAAAATTTACAATAACTTGACCTTTAATTAGGGAGAAACTATAAAATCCTTTAACCTTTGCTTCACTAAACGTTACAACCAGATTCCTGAGCTCATTAGGCTCCATATCCAAGCTACTCTTATGTATTATTATAGTTCTTTTCCTCCTTATCGTCATCGATTAGAAGATAAAAATATAGACAATCTTGGGTTGGATTTGCATATATGCCTTGAGTATGAAGAGCAAACGATGAGGATCGATCTGCCTCTTACAGATCCAAGTAAGCAGGAAGATACAACAACAGTTCCACAATTGGTTCAAGACATGAATAATAGAATAATTTATTTTGAAAAAAGGATGGTTACTCAACTAGCTCATAAGAGCTCCGCATAAGCTTCTCTTCATAATCATACCAAGGCATTTCAGCCTAAGTTTATTCTTTCTCAAGCTTGGTGCAACTTTTTTGAAGAGAATCATGAAGAAAGCACTTGTGAGCTTACAAAGAACGCTCGAGAAAGGATCTTTGGTAAAAAACTTAATTCTACCATTGCAACCTTAGATTGGGCCCCTGAGCATGAACTTATTCTAGTCAATACCATAAGTCATTCTTTTTATAGCAAGAACAAAGGTGGTCCTCAAAAGACCACTACTGCTCATAATCCTTTTGGTTCAACATCCAAATTGTCTGATACACATAGCACCCCAAATTCAATTGATTAGTAAGCCAAAATTGTTCAACAACTAGAAGCTAATCCATCATCTTCCTCTACTTCATATCAGAGATACAATATTCTAAAATAGATGGCTACTATTAAAGCAAATGCCACTCTATTAGATATGGTCATTATTCCTAAGCAGCAAGAGCACTTGAAAGGATTTATAGAAGGTAAAATTACCGTTGTTGCTAATTTGATTACTGAAGAAGAAGATGAAGCCTTTTCTGATAACAAAGTCTTGGTTGTAACCCATTGCAATCTTATCCATAATCTTCATAGAATCCTTCCTTATATGTGTCTATGAAGATTATGGATAAGATTGCACATTATTGTCTTATTGATTGCAGGTCTAGGCCAAATGTTATGTCTAAGACTATAATGGAAGAACTTGTCTTGTTTTGCACTGATGAAACCTCTATAAATATGTTGGCTTACAATAACCAACAACAATCTACCATTGGTGAAATTAAAGATGTGACTCTTGTTCTTTGTGCTCACCTTGAAATATGCACGACTTGCAACATCCAAGTGATTGATATGTATGTTAGTAATTATTCGATCATTCTTGTTCGACATTGGGAAGCTTTGATAGGAGGACATATATCCATGGATGACACTCATATGTCTCTTCCAAAAGAAGGAACACATATCATAGTTTTTCGAGAAGGTCACATTTCCCATTACATTGAAAATATTCCCCAGCCCCATGTCAACTTCATCGAAGAAGACATTGGTGTTAACTCTATCTTCTCAGAAGAAGAAAAATATGTTACGCAGTCGTCTGTAGATAAAGATGATCAAATTTGGCACATGCATTTTGATGGTGCATTCTCAAATGAAGGAAAAGGTGTGGGTGTTGTGTTATACTCCCCCTTGCGTAAGATTCATAATTTCTCATATAGACTTAATTTTTCTTGCACAAACAATGCAACAGAGTTTGAAGCTCTCATACTTGGCCTTGATAATGTTGCTAATTTAGGATACCAACACTTGACAGTGTTCGGTGATTCTGAATTAGTTTGTGAATCTTATAACGAAATTTTATAACCCTTCTAACAAGCTTTTGAAACGATATACCCAAGTTGTATGGGAATTGATTTCATTTTTTTTTTGTCTTTTAACCTCACTTATGTGTGTAGGGAGTTGTATTCTATGATTGATCCTATGCATCCCATCTTGAAAAACAACTACTCCTTGAACGACCTAATTGCACTGTTATCTCCCTATATTATTCACATATACCTAATAATGTGGAATCTTGGCAAGTATTCCTCGAAGATGAGAGCATATGTGCTTTCTTGGAAAATGAGCCCCTAGATAAAAACGAAGTCATCTTCCTTGATGATAACAAATTTCCTAAAGGGATAACACCCCTTGAAGGATATTTCTCCACCGATGATGCTAGCAGTGATGAACATGCCACCAAAGAAAATTCTAGAAGAAAAGTTGGGGACATGATTCCAATTAACATTGGACAGAAGAGGAACCTAAAATCTTGAACATAGTAGCCCAATGTTCAGAAGAAGAAAAACAAAAATTAATGGAATTTTTTCATGAATTTTGAGATGTTTTTTTTTGGTCCCATGCTGACTTGCATGGTTTTGACCCAATCATAGTTTAACATGCCATCCCTATAAAAGAAAACAGTAAACTTGTTAGGAAAATAAAAAGGTCATTAAACCTTGCACTAGAGGCCACTATTTGAAAGGAAGTGGAAAATATGCTTGCAACCCATATTATTCTTTCTGTAAAATATTATGATTGGGTTTCAAATCTAGTCCCAATCAGAAAGAAGAAGGAGGGCATTAGGTTATGCATTGACTTTTGTGCCCTTAACAAGGAAAGTATGAAGGACAATTTCCCACTCCCCAACATGGAGATGATTCTCCAACAAGTAGCAGGGTCACAAATGATGTCACTCCTTATGGATTTTCAGGATATAATCAAATACACCTCAAGAGAGTTGATAAATGAAAAACTACATTCACCACCCGATGGGGCACCTTTTTCATATGAACGTATGCCTTTTGTTTTAATTAATGCAAGTGAAACCTTTATGGCAGCTATGTATATAACTTTCGATGATATTATTGGAATTATTATATAGATATATCTTGACGATCTTATAGTCCATTCCAAGATACAAAAATATCATTTCAATCATCTCAAACATGTATTTATGTGTTGCAAAAAATATGGTATATATTTGAATCCTGCAAAGTCTATTTTCGGTGTGTCATCAAGTAAACTGCTTGGTCATGTAGTCTTTGATTATGGTATAAACATTGATCAAGAAATATTAAGAGCTATACATAATCTCCCAACTCTTCCTTCAAAGAAAGGAATACAGTCTTTCATGGGAAAAATAATTTTCGTAAGGAGATTCATCCTTGATTTTTCTAAGATGGTTAAACCCATCCATAATTTGCTGAGCAAAGATGAAATATTCACTTGGACTCCTTAAATTGAAAGGGATTTTGTTGAAATTAAAAATGTCCTTGCCTTAGCCCCTATCTTGGAAAAACCAAATTTCTCAAAAGATTTCATCATTTACACTAATGTTACTGAAGAAGCCATTTTTGTTATTCTTCTTCAGAGATATTAATAAAGTGTTGAGCATCCAATAGATTTCATGAGTCAGAGCCTTTTTTATGTAGAAATGAAGTACACTTTAATTGGAAAACATGCTTATGATTTAGTGAAATATTTTGAGAAATTTCATCGCTTCATTCTTGGCAAGCACACTGAGATAAAAGTCCCTTTGCTTGCAATCAAATTATTGTTGTCTCAAACACTAATGTCAAGTAAACTTTCTCATTGTCTTACCAAGATTCAAGAACATGATTTTACAATAACTACTATGAATACAATAAAGGGATGAGACTTAACCTTGCACTTGGCTCAACATGTTGAACCAGGTTGTACCATTGAGAACGATGATGCTTCCTTGTCTGATTGAATATGATATTGTTAATGTAGCATATCACCCTTGGTATCAGGATATCATCCATTATCTACAACATGAGCCTTGTCCTAATCACCTTGAAAATCATGAGTGAAGGAGGATTTTCCTTGAAGCTTTGAAATATCTCATTTTGGGCACTTCATTATTTTGTAGATCGGTTGATGGGTTATTATTATGATGTATTGATGAAACAACTGCTCAAAATATTCTTGAAAAATTACACAGAACTATTGATTCATGTATTCATATTGGTAGTCATTTTGCTGCCAAGACCACTACTCACAAAATCTTAACAACATGTTATTATTGGCCCTCCATATTCATAGATTCATACAAGTTTGTATGAGCTTGTGATGAGAGTCAAAAGGTTGCAGGGAAATATTTTTTTTTTTGCTATGCCCTTACAACCATTCATAACTGAGTTTCCATTCTCTAAATAGGGACTTGATTTCATAGGGAATGTTAACCCTCCCTTTTATGTTGGCCATATTTTTATCCTAAATGCTACAAATTACTTTACAAAATGGTATGAAGCAATGCCCCTTAAACATGCCAAAGATGAGCAAGTGATTTGTTTCCTTGAAACCAATATCTTTTCATGTTTCAGATTACCAATAGAAATCATTTTTGATAATGGACCAACATTCATGTTTGGTAAATTAACTCACTTTTGTAGCATATTTGGAGTGAAACATTTCACATTTTCTACCTATTATCCTCAGGGAAATGGACAAGTTGAGTCCACCAACAAAAATATAGTTAAAATTATGAAAAACATAATTGGTGATACACCCCGCCAATGGCATACCCATTTGTCATAAACCTTGTGGGAAAAATAGACTACCACCAAAACTAGTATTGGACACACACCTTTTTAGTTTCTCTATGGTCAAGATGTTGTTATTCCATTTGAACTTGAGTTAGCTTCTCTCAGATTGGCCTTTCAAGATGAAGAACTTAATTCAACAGATATACCTCAAAGATTCAATTTCTTTCTAGCTCTTAAAGAACAAAGAAATAATGCTTTGTCTAATTTAAAAAAGAGATAACAAAATGATAAAAAATATTTTGATAAAAAGGCCAAGGAAACTATTTTTCAAGTTGGCCAGAAAGTACATTTATGGGATTCCATTCATGCTGAGAAGGGAAAACGTTCCAAATTCCAAAAATTATGGCTAAGGCCATATATAATTTCCTCTGTGTTAAGTGGTTGTAGCTCAATTGGTTGGGGTGGAGAGTTTTCTCCTCCCAACCTAGGTTTGAGTCTCATCTATGCGACATGCTTCTCTTTGTGAGCCAAATATTCTCAAAATACTTGACCCTCCTATGTTCTCCAGATTTCAGGGGGATTACTGTGGATGTAGCGAGCTTCGTGTTGTGAACCACAATGAAAAAAAAATTGACTCCATCATTGGAAATAATTCCTACCTATAAAAAGGCAAAGATGGCATACTTTTCTCTTATACAACTAATGACTCACATTTGAAACATTATGTGGAGCATGTGAGAAAAGTAAGATAATTTGTTAAAATAAAAATAATAATAAGAAACTTCCATATATATATATATATATATATATATATATATAAGTTTTTCTATTTTCATTTTTCTTTCTATCCTTTTCCTTGTTGTTTTACTTTTATCTTCATTTGATTGTTTGTTCCATTGACTTATACTTGCAGATTTGTTCCTTTACAATTTGCTTGACAAGCTTGGATTAAACATGATTTTTGTGGCTTATACAGTATTTACAAGCTATGTTACTGATTAATCTAATTTTAAGAACACAAACATTCAAGTGAAATTAACTACCTCTTGTGTGTCTGCACTTCCCACTAAGTCTACTAATTGTATACTTATAGAGGATTGTCTTGTAGGAAGTGATTGAACAGTCCTTCCAAAGCATTCTTTTCTTTGGAAGGATTGTTCTATAATGTTGTGATCTAGGTGGATATTGATGGCCACCCGCCTATTCCACTTGGACCCCCACCATTGTTTCTTTTAGTTTTTCAGTTTCCTTAATTGTAGCACAATTTACTATTTTTGGTAGTTTTTCGGGTCTTGAACTTTCAGAGCCGTTTTGAACCCCTAAACGATGTTTTTTGGGCATCAAACCTCTGAAAAATATGAGCTTGTTCCAGAACTTGTATTTTCTATCTACAACATAGTCCTCGGATAGATCTTTCTAACGATGTATCATGTGCATCAAACGAAGATAGTATGCCAAAGTTATGACCCCGAGAAATTGATGTACCAATTTACCCTGACGGGGCCCATATTCTGGTGTTTCATCTCCTAGGGTTAGATTTTTGGATGTTTAGGGTTTCCATTGTTTCTCAATAATATATAGGCCTTCGAGCCTCATTGTAACACAAATTTCAGAGGCCTATAACCACCACATCTCTTCTCAGAGATAAGCTACCAGCGCCCTAGCTAGTTTATTTCCATTTTGTCTGTAAACAAGTTTCAGTTCTTTGATATTAATGAAATGAAGTGTTATTTCCATTGCATATTTGTATTCATGGTTATTTGTGTATTCTGTTGCATTCCTGCATAAATTCGGATCTATGGTATCAGAGGGGTCTTCTCTTTCTCAATCCTTCTTTGCATGTCCCCAACGAGGTCGGGGTATAAGGAGTTAGGGCTCGATCTGGTTGAACCTTTGCAAGATCAACCTCGCAAACCCTGACGACCACCAATGGGGGATGAAAAGAAAGATGAGGGAGCATGAGATCCTATTAAAATATTTCTCGAGGAGCCTTGTGTTAATGTTTATGCCATTATTATAGTTCTTTGCATTTCATTAGATAAGAGCATAATAAGAACAAGAGCATTGAGAAATACACATTTTCAAGAGACACAACATTTATCCTGGGAAACCCTTTAGGGGAAGAAAACCCAGCAAAAACTTCCTTATCATAAATAGCTTATACAATGTTCAAGAGATAACTCAAACCAATACAAAAATTCCTCCCCAAGAGATGCACCATTCTTCTCCCTCTCTCCAACTGGTAATTGCAGCTTGCCTCATAAGAGAAATGAGCAAGTGAGTTGTGTGTTTGAAGTGAGGTGCTAGCCTCTTATTTATATCAGACTGGCACGTGTGAAAGGTCACAACTGGTAGGGCCAACCTCTCACTATGGGTGGGTAAACCCACCTTTAATTAATTCTGGGTCTTCCATTATAACTGTTGGGGCCCACTTCTTATTCTGTCCTTTGTAATTGTCCGATGACCAATCCGCAAAAGGGGATTTGGTCCTTATACAATTACTGACATGATTAATCCTCAATGGTGATTAATCCAATAACAATAATAATAATAATGACATGATTAATCCGCAATGGGGATTTAATCCAATAACAAAATAATAATAAGAATGCTCTTCGCAGTTACATTATTTCAACACCTTGAAAAACAAAGGAACACGATGATGGATAACTTCACCCAGAGCCTTCAACGATTGCCCACTGGCGGTGCATCTGCATCCAACAACCACTCTGGAGGTGCAACCCCTTTTAAGGTACACGTATACTTTGACATTCCCATATTTGATGGCCAAATATATGCAGATGTCGTAGATAGATGGTTGAATCTATTAGAAGGATATTTCTCGGTTGATGACTTTTCCGACCAGGAGAAGATATTTTTTTCGCTACTCAAAGCCGCCCCCCATGTCAAGGACTGGTGGGAAACTTACTGTGATAAAAAGGACGAGAATGAACCCTCTTTGTTCTCGGCCATACCCACTTGGAATTCTTTCTGAGACGCCATACAGGAACAATATTATCCCATGGGGAGATATGAGGACAAGTACATACAATGGACTACGCTGCGGCAACAAAGGGATCAAGATGTGCATGAGCTGAAAAATTTGTTTCATACCCTGTGCAAAAAGTTGGGTATCAAATATTCGAAGAAACATTTGGTGTTGAAGTACTACAGTTGTCTGCACAGATACATTCAGGAGGAAATGGAGTTCCTTGACATCTCCTCGCTTGGTACGGCATACCGGTATGCTGCCAAGGTTGAGAAAAAATTTAAACAGAAGAAGAGAGAATTTGGATCTGTGAATCAAAAGCAAGCAAAAGATTCCCCCAAACCACAGAACAAAGGACAAAGCCAAGGCATGGCGACTCAAGACAACCTACCAAAGATGCAAGCAAAGAACAACACCGCGAAGCCGAAGAAGGACACAGAAAAGTGGTGTGAGTTCCATAAGAGCTCCACTCACAACACAAGTGAATGTGGTGCCAAACAATCACTGGTGGTCGAGATGAGGGCTTCTGAATCAGATGCATGCTCTGACATTGAATCAGAACAATAGAAGGGGAATGACAGAGGGAAGCAAATTATCGATGCGTATCCCAACACCACCGTTGCCACCACGAAGATCCAAAAGGAAGAGCCAGAAGATCCAGAGGAGGAGGAGCGTCTCTTCCACTCCCAGATGTGGGTAAAGGGTTCCCCGCTACAGTTCATTGTCGACAGTGGGAGCCAAAAGAACCTCATTTCAGCAGAGGTCATCAAGTGGTTGGGCTTTCCGATCACAACACACTCACAACCATACACCATAGGGTGGCTTCACCAAGGACGAGATCTCCGCATTAGCCAACAGTGTCTCCTTCCCTACAACATCAAGCCCTTCACCGATGAGGTATTATGTGACATTGCTCCTCTTGATGTTTGTGATGTATTATTAGGCCAACCATACTTGTGGAAATGACATGTTGTGTATGAATCCCAGCCTCACACTGTTATTGTTACCTTGGGAAATAAGTTGTATAGGATACCAGAGGTACCGCCGCCTGCCGCTATCTCTTTGGTTACTGCAAAACAATGTAGTAAGCTCATTTCCAAAACCAAGAAATTTGTTTTCCTAATGATCTTCCCTTAGGGAAAGAAGAAGACTATGGCCATGACCTCCAGACATGGCTCCTCCACACGACAACAATAAATGGACAAGGTCATGGAGGAGTACAGAGACATCTTCACCTCACCCGCAGGGGTGCCTCTGCATTGTCAGGTCAAACACCCCATCGATCTGACCCCATGTGCGTCGCTGCCCAATGGACCGATCTATCGATGCTCTGTTATGGAGAACGATGAAATCAAGAGGTAGATCCAGGAGTTTCTGTAGAAAGGTCACACGCGACCAAGTTCATTGCCCCGTGGAAGCCTGATCGTGTTGGTGTAGAGGAAGGATGGGACTTGGAGACTCTGTATTGACTATCGGGCGTTGAACAAGATCATTGTCCGCAATAGGTACCCGATCCCACAAATTGGTGACCTTCTGGACCAACTCAAAGGGGAAAAATATTTCAGCAAGATCGACTTAAAGTTCGGGTATCACCAGGTACCAATCAAACCGTCTGATTTGTGGAAGATTGCCTTCAAATTCAAGGAGGGCATTTTGAATGGTTGGTCATGCCTTTCGGGTTGACGAATGCTCCCACAACCTTCATGATATTGATGGAAGACATCTTGCGTCCATTCACCAACTCATTTGTAGTAGTGTACTTGGGTGACATCCTGATCTTCAACCAGAATTGGGAAGAGCACCTCCAGCACATCCAACAGGTCCTCCAAACACTGCGGAAACACAAGTTGTGTGCCAATTTGGAGAAGTGCACTTTTGGCATGACCCAGGTTCAATATCTGGGATATATTATTGATGAGCATGGGGTGCATGTGGATCCAACAAGATCCAAGTCATCCGGGATTGGCCAGCCCTGATCACTCTAATAGAGCTTCGCATCTTTCTGGGTCTTGCTAATTTCTACCGCAGGTTCATTGTCGGATTCTCTCATATCACTTGGCCCTTGAGTCAAGTCACCAAGGGAGGAGCGAAATAAAAATTCTTTTGGTCGAAATCTCAACAGAAGGCATTCGTAGAATTGAAACATCACCTATGTTGTGCCCCAGTGCTCACATTACCAAACTTGCAACAACCATTTGAGATCGATATAGATGCCTCTGACTATGCTATTGGGGTAGTTCTTACTCAACAAAGACATCTAGTGGCATATCACAGTGCAACACTATCCGAAAGTATCCCACTTATGAAAAAGAAATGTATTACATTGTGTAGGCTTGCCGACAATGTAAGCATTACATTTTGGGGAAGGAAAAGATCACCCACAGAGACCACCAACCCCTGCAGTTCATACTAATACAAGGGAAGTTGCAAAACGATCGCTATTAGAAGTGGTCCACATATCTGCAACAGTTTCATTTGAACATCAAGTACAAGAAGGGAAACACCAATAATGTTGTAGACTGCCTCAGTTGACCACTGATCGTGGCGATAACCACCGTTCTCAACTCTTGTGGGCACGAGACTTCTGATTGGCCGCTTCTCTACAAGAGCGATCCAGAATTCGACCACACATACAAGACACTCTTAGAGGGTAACCGAATTCCAAAGTTTCATCTCCAGGATGCATTACTATGTCACCTAGGACACTTTTGTGTTCCTTCAAGAGAGCATGCCAAGATGATTTGGGAAGGGCACTACAGTTGGGTCGCTGGGCATTTTGGGGTCGATAAAACAATGGCAGTAGTGCAAAAGTATTTCTATTGGCCAAACCTTCGATAGGATGTCAAGAAGTACATCAGATCTTGCACTGCCTACGCCATTGCCAAAACGACCATCAAGAAGCAAGGCCTCTATACTCCACTGCCTACCCCTATTCGTCCTTGGGAATCCATCTCCATGGATTACATGTCGGACCTTCCTTCTACTAAGCATGGAAATGACTGTGTTTTCGTGGTTGTCGACAGATTCTTGAAGATGGCCATTATGGCGGCCTGGAAGAAGAATATCACAGCAGAAGCCACTGCTAAACTCTTCTTTGAATGAGTGTGGCTACACTTTGGGATCCCACAGTCTATCATCTCAGATCGGGACAGCAGGTTCCCCAGTACATTTTGGTCCAGCCTTTGGTCAATACTGGACACCAAGCTCACCAAGTCCACAACTTTCCATCCCCAAATTGACAACCATACATAGGTCGTAAACAGGATGATCGTACACATTTTGTGCATGTACAACTCAAAGAATCCACACACATAACATGAGAGCCTCCCCTATGTAAAACATAGCTATAACCAGGCCCTCCACAACTCAACCGACCACAACCCCTTTCAGGTGGGCTTGGGATTCCAGCCACTATGTCCCATTGATGTATTCATGCCCTTTGCAGTTACTCAGGCTGATTCGGCTCATGTCCAGTTTGAAGATGCCAAGGCGAACATCTTCATTGAGCGCATTCAGCACATTTTCCAAGAGTTTCATGACATATTGGACATAGTCAATGATAAGTACAAGCAGCGACATGATCAACATCAGGTGCAACACAACTTCCAGGTGGGCGACAAAGTGTGGCTACATTTGCATAAGGAGCGCCTCACTAGACTGCACCGCAAGCTTCGCCCGCTCTGATATGGGCCATACACCATCACCAAGTCTGTAGGGGACAATGCCTTCGAGCTATTTATTCCACCATTCCTTGGTCTTCACCCAATGTTCAATGTGGACCACCTTCGGTCCTACTTTCCACCTCTACTGGACGCATCCGACATGGCAGAACAACTCACACCAACAAATTTAAATCCAGATTGCATGGAACAAGCCACAAATGATTGGATTATGGACACATAGATCAAGAACACCCACCAGCAGAGGATCCAGCTATATCAAGTTGTCAAAGCAGGCCAACTCCTTCACCAGGGAAAGTGGCTCACCAAGGACCAAGTTCAACAGAAGTTTCCTCATCTCATGGAGGAACTCAATGCAATGGGGACCATTGCTTCCTAAGGGGGGAGGAATGATCCAGGTGGATATTGGTGGCCACCCGCCTATTCCACTTGGACCCCCACCATTGTTTCTTTCAGTTTTTCAGTTTCCTTAATTGTAGCACAATTTACTATTTTTGACAGTTTTTTCGAGTCCTGAACCATTTTGAGGCCCTAAACGACGTTTTTTGGGCATCAAACCTCCGACGAATATGAGTTTGTTTTGGACTTGATATTCGCTGTCAGCAACGTATTCCTTAGATATATATTTCTAACGATGTATCATGTGCGTCAAACAAAGATATTATGCCAAAGTTACGACCCCGATAAATTGATGTACCAATTTACCCCGACGGGGCCCATATTCTGGCGTTTCATCTTCTAGGGTTAGGTTTTTGGATGTTTAGGGTTTCCATTGTTTCTCAATAATATATAGTCCTTCGAGCCTCATTGTAACACAGAGTTCAGAGGCATGTAGCCACCACATATCTTCTCAGAGATAAGCTACCAACACCCTAGCTAGTTTATTTCCATTCTGTTTGTAAACAAATTTCAGTTCTTTGATATTAATGAAATGAAGTGTTATTTCCATTGCATCTTTGTATTCATGGTTATTTGTGTATTCTGTTGCGTTCCTGCATAAATTCGGATCATGTTGCTTCCTCATTGCCAACACCAGTCTATGCATTTTTGCATTCTTCACATACTACATTCATTTTAACAAGCCATACTTATCATTCTATTTTACTAAAACCAAAGATTATGAGTCCTGGCCTATTATAAGTAGCCCACCCTATGGAGTCTCCATTTGTTGATCCAAATATTTTCCCAACTAAAAAAAATACTTGCAAAAAGTTGCAAGCCTAAATGAGAACTATCTCCCCACTCTATCTCACATTCTATATGCAAAATTGACTAGAGGTAAATGCAGGGTCCCATTAAGGAATTTTTTTTATCTTGTTTGGAAACATGTATATTCTTTGGTGTCTTAAACATGCACACTATAAAGATGATTATGTTTGATTCATTACATTCATTTGGCGCGAAGTTATGACTACAATTCATGGATCTAGTTTGACAAGGTTAAAAATGTGTTAATGTCATTCTAAACTCTCTCAGCGATTCATAGATGGTAATATTAAGTTGACAAATGTTATAAAGCATAAGAATTTTTTAATGTATGTTATAAGTTGAGGCCTCATTACATTATTCATAAGCCATGCATTGGGCATATTAAGGTTTCAATTTTTTTTAAAGGTTGATGGTGATATGACTCGTGTTTACATAAAAATCAAAGGTGATGATGTAACATGCAAGAATCAACGTTGAAGTTTGGAAACCATACTATATACATATATGAATTCAGAATGATGTGTGTGTAGCATAATGGAGGATATTTTTATGACACTATTTAAAATGATTTTATGTCATAAGTAGAGAGTACAATGTTCATTTGTAATTTCATCCCCACAACAAAATCTGAGTTGTATCTTTTGAGATTGTAAATGAGTACATGAGATAACATGCCACACATTCCAAACATTTATTGAGTTCACCAAATATAAATTCATTTGCATTTGTGTGATTGATAGTGGAGTTGGAAGTTACTCAACGTTTATGCAAAAAAGTCAGCACGATTTGTGTGCAAGCTAGTATTTTTTAACTGTTTCAAGAGAGAATATAAAGAAGGGAATAGATCCAGCTTAGAACACATAACAAAATTGGTTTTTCGCGCTCAAGGAAAGGTATGTAATCCTTTTTCTTCGTTGTAACTAGATATTAATGGATCCTTTGTTCATTTAGCCAGTTTCTTTGACAACTCTTAGCTAGTTTCCCATCATTCCTCTGTCTCAAAAAATACCCAAGTGTCGATTTTATGTTTTGATACAGAAAATAAGAGCTGAGATTTCATTTCATCCTCTCATTTCATCCTGGGCATATGGAGTAAATTTATTTTGGACCTAACTTGCATTACTGAGTTTAAAATATGATAAACCTACTTCGTTTTCAATTCACATTTATTTATCTCACCCAATACAATTTTAGCATGCTTAAATGAATTACAACATATAGTTTCAAAAGTTTTTTTTGACTCAAGTTTACATGTATGTAGAAGAATCTATTCACAATTCACTATAAAAATTATCTCATTGATAATGAACACTTGGCTATGAGATAAACTCTCACCATCGCCTCCTTGTCATCATTCAATTTCATAATTTCCATCATTAACAAAAATAAGCCCAGTATGAACATAAAGTAATAAATGAAGTTCATAAATCTAAAATGCAACAAATATATTTTTAAATGTTTGTATTCCTTTAAAAAATATAAAGTCATTTTCTTGTTAACATGCATGTGCAAATTCGATGCACCCATCCAAACCCCTCATGCCCAAACCTTATCCACCAATTACTGTGTTAATGGAAAATGGTTGAAGTTACAATTTGTTTATGTTTGCATGCAATGAATAATAGGTTACTTATTTGAATGGTTTATGAATTAGGAATGATGTTATTTTCTTAATGTTGTTAGATGAGTTTCTTTAGCTGAGGTTATTGAGGGTCTTGATGAGGACAAGGAAGAAGGCCCGATGTGATTTGGCAAGAGGGAAAAAACAAAAGAATAAGATTCTTAGTGAATTTTGATGTTAACTCGAATGAATTCAATCAACTAGCCAAAACTAGACATTTGTTCTTGGCTGGGAAAGCTTCACCTTCCACTTTTATCCCTACAGATATTCCCTTGCAACCACATCCTAGAATAACAAATATTCCACCTACTCAACTTGATATTGGAAATTATGGGTAGGGGGGAAATCTAGGAAGACCTTTCTATGGGGTTGTCAATTGGCCAAATAATCAAAAGGGGCCACAAGTGTGAATCACTTATGTTGTTGCTACTTACACAAACTCTTTTCCTCAATGTTAGAAGCCTATTGAAATTAAATATTCATCACTTAAATTGCCAATTAATGAGAAAGGAAATCAACTTGATGACAAATCCCCAAGCTATTGAAACTTTGAATCCTCTCAACCTATCTCTTCCCACTCAAGAATAGATACGAAGAAGACTGGAGGGGAAAGGGAAACATAAATATCTCACATGGATATACATCTAGATATTTCTTAGTATTAATGGTTTATTCAACTTTCATGTTTATGTTTTGGTTACATGCACTTTATTTTGATTGGTGAAGACAATTTAAATTATTACACTTATATGACTATGAGAATTGAACTATTTTGATCATGTTTTTGGCCTTATTATGAAAATTTGGTGTGTGTGAGTGTGTGTGTACAATTGTTCACAGACGATGTTCACGACATGCATATTACTTATATATGTTTCCTTTGTTGTTTGAATGGGAGTCACAAGGGATGCAATTATATGATGGGAGTTACAAGGTTTCATTTTATTTTTTCATATGTTCTAGTGGGACCTCCACCTCCCTGTTTACCTTAAGTTGTGAACATAATCCCTTAAACACTTGATTTATTAAAACCAATATGTTATTGATTCTTTTATCACCTTTCAATTTCCATATAATAGTCATTAATTAAAAATAAATTTGTTGTGACTGTTAACTGTTGAAAGAGAATATATAATGAGGAGTATATCAATGCAAAAGGCAGTCTTGACTGAGAGAGAGGTATGCTAGACCCTTGAGATAATTTCATCATATTTTATTTTTATACCATACTTAGTTTTCTATAGACTTGACGATTTTTTTGATAGCAGGGATTTCTCAAAAAGTGATAGAGAAAGGCAAAGTGGAAGCATGACATGGTCTTCTTAATGAGGTTGTTCAATTGTCTATTTGGTTGCTCTGTTTAGAAGTTGTACAATATTCAATTCTAACCAGTGATATATTCTATAGATTTAAAATTGTTGTGCATCACATCTTCTTGAGTGGTTCAAGCCAAGTCATTTTTTGTTTTTCCATTTTTAGACATTTGGTTGTCCTTGTATGATTTACATTACATCTAGGACTTCTAGAGTCATGTTTGGTCTAAGTTTTCACAGGGACTTGAAGAAATTGTTCTGCTCAAGACAACTGTAAGGGTCATTTTGAATAATAAAAGGATCATTTCTAGTTCATTTATTTTATTTTGATTTTTCCCTCTCTGCTCAAATGAATTTACTTCTTGTTCAATAGAATTCAAAACATCAATTTTATTTTCTTTCATTTCAACACCATACATTTCATTTTGTTCCTTTATTAGTAAACCTTTTATTTTATGGGTTAATTTTGTTTATTCTATTATGCATGAACAATTAAAAGATTAAAGTATTAATTATAGTTTGTTTATACATTTTCACTTTCATATTAGTTTGCCTACCTTTTCTTTAATTTCATTTTCAACTTCTCAATGTGTATACATTTTACTTTTTATTAAAAGAAACTTTAAATAGAAAAACTCTGTGAAAATTAAATATTCATAAATTAATAGAAAAATATTAGGAATTTCCATGCTACGACTTCGCTCAAAATGAGGACTTTGGTCATTTTTTCGAGGTTATAAATCTAGGGTACCATTTTCATTCTACCTCGTCTGGCCTCACAGGGCAAAGTGTCAATGATTGAAACATTACAGTTTTGGAATCAACAGATACATTGGGTGATTTCCACTTTCCCACTAGAAAACATATCAAGCTTTTGTTATCCTTAGGAGCGTATGCTGTAAATCATATTAGGATATTCGAAAGTTGAAGAACCATTGTTACCTAGAACTACCCATAGTCGCGTTCTTAGTTGAATTGTGATGGTAGAAGACCAAGAGACTGTTGAAGAAGAATGTAGATTCAAGAATTTGAAGACGTGTGTAGAAGGTATTGCAAAACTTTAACAAGATTTGGTTCAAGTAATTCCTGACAAGATTAAAGTTGGAGGGGAGGAAATTCCTAGTGGAGAAAAGGAGGAACCAAATAATTCCAAGATGGACCCTAAGAAGAATTTTCATCAACAAAATGATGCTCAAACTTATAGAATCCATTTTAGTGTTGATAATAAAGTGGAGTTAAATCCTTATGATGGCTAGATGGACCCTAATTGACTAAGTAATTTGTTGATGAAGCTGGAAATCTATTCCAATTTCCATGGGTTTACTATTAGGATATTTAGACACTTAGGAGTTAGTTAATATCTACTTGGTCTAATGTGTTGTTAGGTAAAAGTGTATTTCTTAGTGTGTTTCATTAGTATTCATTAGTATGAATTTGTAGTTAGGAAATTCGACGATCACGATATGTTTCCGACATAGAGTGATCCGACAGTTCATATTCTCCTCGATCTTAATGGCCATTGATTCGTGGCTTAACACTCGATTGGTCCATGATCTCTATTTAAAGATCACAAAGGGTCATTTTTCGATGATCGATTGTGAGAAACTCTCTTGTAAAATCTCCCTGTAATATTTTTCTTTTTCATTAATAAACTGCTCCAAGTAGCCGCGTTGGCTAGGGCCATGGATGTTTCCCCGTAGGGGTTTTAACATGTCAAAACATCAGTGTGTTGATATTTGATCTGGTTGTGTGAGTGGTTATTGAATGTGTTCGTCCTCTGTTGGAATACCTGTGTTGTCGAACATGGTATCAGAGCCTGTTTGAATACCCGCTCCTGTTGTAGATCGAGATCGTGAAGCCAAGTTGCCTCATCTCCATTTTCTGTCATTTTAGTACATTTCTAGGATGAGAGGAATGTTCCATTGCATCTGAAGCAGTTGTTTTAGTTAGGAACACTTTTCATTTCACTCGAAAAGGTTTATGTTTTCCCAAGATATGACCATTTCAGTCAGATCCAGAGGTATAAAGCCTGAATACACATTTTTTAATTTTTGCAGAGTATTATTTTGGTTTTATTTTATTTATTTCTGGGTTGCTACTCTTTTAGATATACGTATGCTCTTTTCCCCGTGCCCTGTGCGATCTCGGAAAATAAAAAACAAATAGGAAAAGTTTCATCCTCCGGGTAAGCTAACCGAGATCTAACCCTTGTTGTCATCGAGAAGCAATTTTTTTTTTTTCTTATGTGAGTGGTTATTGAAGGTGTACGTCCTCTATTGGAATACCCATGTTCTTCATCATCATAAACAACAACAACAACAACCCCAATCCTCTTTCTAAACAACACAATATGTTTTGCTAGACCATTTGATAAAAAATTACCTTATTAAGTAAGAGGTCTTGAGTTCAAGTCTCTCTTTTTGTTACTTTTTTTGAAAATGTTCATGGTCAAATTGTAAAGTGTATTTCACTTCAAGTATAAAAGTGAATCACTATAAGTAGCTTTAATATTTTTTTTAGAGTTATTTATTTTGCATGCAACTTTTCTTTTATAAAGTAAATTCATTGTAAAAGTGATCTCCACTTCTCTTTATAAAAGTAGGTCACTTCATAAAGCAACTTACACCACCACATGGTCCTTTGGTTACCGTTTATGCCTTTTTTTTAAAATGGCATAACTCTCACATCCGAAGTCCATTTTTAGTGCTGTTTTTTTAAAAACGCCTAACTTTTCAAGATCTTTCCATCCTGATCATCAGTTTTATTTTTTAAATCCAAATTATCTATAAATTTAATATGGATTCTACAAGTAATCTCTTTCTTACTAGCACCAACTACTTCCAATGGAAATCCCATATGGAGGATTTATTAAGAAGTAAAGGCTTGTACCGGATTACCTTGGGAAAGGAAACAACACCCACTGATGCTGATAAGAAAGTTAAATGGGATAATAGGAATGCCGAAACACGTGAATTAATTAGAATGTCCATCTCTCTTGATTTAAGGTTCCACCTTCAATCAATTGATCAACCCAAAGAAGCTAGGGAAAAGATTGAATCTGTGTTTGGTAAACAAAATATTATTCGAGCACAACAGTTAGAAAATCAAGTAATGACTTTAAGTCCAAATGATTTTTCTTGCATTGAAGACTATATATCTAAGTTTAAAACACTCAGAACTTTATGTGAAGAATGTAAGATAAAGATAGAATAAGATCATTTCATCTATCTTATTCTTTCTAAGCTAGGTAGTGCATATTTTGTGTTTGTATCTACCTTTTATGCCATGCAAGAGGCTCTAGGGACAACTTATAAAAAACCCAGTCTTGACAAATTTTGTAATGCTTTGATTAGAGAGCAAGATAAGCTTGTACAACTAGGAGATCAACACTGCATGTACCTCCAACAAAGCCTTAGTCGTCCATCAGAAGGATAAACCCAAGAATCCCAAGAAGCAACATTCTCGCCACAACAACAAGAAATATAAGGGTCCCAAATCCACTCAGACAACTTTCGCTCCTAATGGTGACAAATGAGAAAAATATAAAAGTAAGAAGACTGACATACATTGAAACTTTTGTGATAAAGATGGTCATGATGAGTCCAAATGTTTCAAGAATATGGAAGCTTTAGAAGCAGTGATGAAGAAGCACAACATCCATATTGATTCTACTTCTTCTTCTTCTCATGGGCATACAATTTCTACTTCTAGTTTGTCCTTCAATACAACTTCTACTTCTTCTTCTGATGAGTGTCTTATTGATTCTTAAGCATCTTATCATATGTCTAAGGATAGAGACATATGTTTTGCTCTAAATGAATGTAACACCAAGAAAATATTTGTTGGTGATGATAGATCTTTTAGTGTTGAAGGATCTAGAACAATTCAAGTAGAAAACGATCATTTCAATGATGTATTATGTGTTCCAAGTCTTTCTTGTAACCTTCTATGCATATATCAAATCACTCATTTAGGTGAAGGTCAAACCGTAGATTTTTCACCTCACCAAGTTGTAATCAAAGATCTAAAAGATCCTAAGCACGTTCTTGCAACTTGAATTACTGATGATATTACCAGGATGTACAAGTTTGACAACTTTGGTCATCATCTTTTTCATCAGTTTTTGTTGTTCATAGCGATACTTGAGCAAACTTTGGCATGAGCGGTTTGGTCATCTAAACTATCGCTCATTGAAACAACTATGTAATCAACCGATGGTGAATGGTCTTCCTCTTTTTTCATGCAGAGATGGTGTTTGTGCCGATTGTGTTCTTGGCAAACATCATCAGGACAATTTTGACAAACGTGCCTCTTGGCATGCCTCGGGCCCTTTGCAACTTGTTCACAGTGATTTGTGTGGTCCACTTTATTCTCCTTCTTTTTCTGGGTGAAAGTACTACTTAACGTTCATTGATGACTTTTCCAGATATACTTGAGTTTACTTCTTAAAACTTAAGAGCGAAGTTTTTGGCCTACAAGGCCCTTGTAGAAAATAAATTTGTACATCAAATTCAAAAGTTAAGAACAAATAATGGAGGCGAATATGTGAACAATAATTTTACAATTTACTGCACTACAGAGGGCATCCAAATGCAACACACTGTTCCATATACACCACAACGAAATAGTGTTGCTAAGAGAAAGAACTGCACATTAAAATAAATGGCTAATTGAATGATCCAATCTAAGGGATTAAGTCTAAAGTATTGGGAAGAAGCAATCGATTGTGCAAATTACATAGTAAATCACACTCCCACAAATGCTCTTAAAAATATAACACCAGAAGAATCTTAGACTAAAATTAAACCAGATGTAAGTCACTTCCGTGTATTTGCCAGTATAGCATGGGCTCACATTCCTGATGAGAAAAGGAAAGAATTGTAGATTAAAAGTGAGAAGTGTATATTTGTTGGTTATTCTGAAGATGTCAAAGGTTATAGACTTCTTCAACCACATTGTAATGAAATTATTATTAGAAGAGATGCTAAATTTGATGAAAATTTCTTGGCCTGCGAGCCTAATTCGACGATTGTTTCTTCTTCGACATGTGAGCCATCTTTGACGCTTGTTCCTTCTTCTATTCCTATTATGGTTTCTTCTTCAGATGATGACAGTGAGGATGAAAATCCACCTCCACTTTCTCACCTTCCTCCAGATGAGTCCTTTGAACTTGAACCAGCACCAACTCCACCACTTCCTAGATGGGTTATTTCAACAAGAGAAGTAGCTGGTGATCTTGTCGGTGATCCTTCAGATCAGCGTCAGACACGTTCACAGTTCCAACGAGCCTCTTCTCTTTTGGCTCAAGTTTCAAAGAGTCATGATCCAAAGACATTTGCAAAATCTTCGGGTCATCCAGATTGGGATACATCAATGAATGAAGAGTATCGTTCTTTAATGGCCAATGATACTTGGGATATTGTACCTCTTCCAAAAGGAAGAAAACTTTTCAGATGTAAATGGGTCTACATAACTAAGTATGCATCATATGGATGTGTTGAAAGACACAAAGCTCGATTAGTTGCCAAAGGATTTTCCCAAGTTGAAGGAATTGACTATAATGAGACCTTTTCCCCTGTAGCCAAAATGAATTTCATTAGCCTTGTTCTTGCCCTTGCTGACTCACATAAATGGGAGGTCCATCAGATGGATGTTAAATCTGCCTTCTAGCATGGAGATTTGCAAGAAGAAATCTACATGGAACAACCTCATGGAAATGTCCAGAATGACTCTAGCCTTGTTTGTTGCCTTAATAAATCTCTTTATGGTCTTAAGCAAGCTCCTCGAGCTTGGTATGACAAAATGGACAACTTTCTTATTGACACCAGATTCTCTAGATGCCATTCTGATCTTAATGTCTATACCAAGAAAGTAGGAAGCCATCTCATAATCCTTTTCCTTTATGTTGATGACCTTATCCTTACTGGTAGTGACTCAAAACTTGTAAACCATGTGAAAACCTGCCTTAAGAAGAAATTTGAAATGATAGACTTAGGTTTTTTGCACTATTTCCTTGGCCTCCAAGTTTTGCAAACCAATGAAGGAATTTTTATTTCCCAGTCTAAGTATTCTTGTGACCTTCTTCATCGCTTTCACATGGATGATTGTAAACCAAACCCTTCTCCCTTCCAGTATGGAGTCAAGCTTACTGCCACCTCTACTAATCTCGAAGTTGATTCCACCCTGTACCGTCAGTTAGTTGGTAACCTCTTATACTTGACTCATACCCTTCCTGATATTTCCTTTGTTGTTGGTCTTGTTTCCTGGTATATGAAAACACCCCATGAAAGCCATTGGAAAGAAGCTAAAAGGATACTTCACTATGTTTGTGGTATAGTTCAGTTCGGGATACATTATAGTTAAGGGGGGAATCATTTATTGGTTGGTTTCACTGATTCAGATTGGGTCGGTGACCCTGATGATCGGAAGTCTAATGTAGGTTATGTTTTCAGCCTTGTTTTAGGACATATCACTTGGGCCTATAAGAAACAACAAGCTATTGCACTTTATTTAGCAGAAGTAGAGCACCGAGCAGTGGTAAATGCAAGTCAGGAAGCCTTGTGGCTTCGATATATCCTTTCAGAGTTTGGATTCCAGCAACAACATCCGACCATCCTTTGGTGCGAAAATCAAAGTGCCATCAAGCTCTCCAAAGACCTAGTTCAACATCAACGTAGCAAGCACATCGAGCTACACATGCACTTCGTCAGAAATCTCATTTATAATCAAGTTATTGAAGTTCTCTTTTTCCCTACAGAAGATCAAGGTGTAGACATTTTCACAAAGTCTCTTACAGAAGCGAAGTTTTCCAAACTTCGATCTATGTTAAGAGTTCATGAAGTTGTCATTAAGGGGGGATAGGCTCTAATGCCTCCTTCCTTCTCCTATTGTGTCACTATTGTAAATCCTTCAAAACTATCCCAAGTTGTTCTTAAGGGGGGATGTTAGGATATTTAGACACTTAGGAGTTATTTAAGATCTACTTGGTCTAATGTGTCATTAGGTAAAAGTGTGTTTCTTACTATGTTTCTTTAATATGCATTAGTATGCATTTGTAGTTAGGAAATCTGTCGGTCACGATATGTTCCTGGAATAGAGTGATCCGACGGTTCATATTCTCCTCGATCTTAATGGCCATTGATCTGTGTCTTAACACCCGATTGGTCCATGATCTCTATTTAAAGAGCATGGAGGGTCATTTGCCAATGACCGATTGTGAGAAACTCTCTTGTAAAATCTCTCTGTAATATTTTTCTTTTGCATTAAGAAACTATTCCAAGTGGTCGCGTTGATTGGGGTCGTGGATGTTTCCCCGTAGGGTTTTACCACGTCAAAACATCGGTGTGTCAATGTTTGATCTGGTTGTGTGAGTGGTTACTGAAGGTGTTCATCCTCTGTTGGAATACCTGTGTTGTCAAACATTTACCAACACTTAAAATATTTATTTATCTCAATTGAAAATGGAAGGATATGCACCACTATGGTGGGAAAGTATATATATTCAAGAAAGATTCTTTAGCAAGGGGAAATAAGTTGAAAACTAAGAGGGGTTTGAGGCACCTTTTAAGAATCAATTATAGACTATGTGATATGAAGAAGAATAAGAGTTAAAATGACATCATCTTAGAGAGTGACAAGGATAAGAAGCTCAATAATATACATCTAAGTTTAGAAGGATGTGTATCCAATTGGGTATTTACCAAATTGATAAGAAGGCTATGAAAAAGTACATCAGTGGATTGGTTAGTCACATTAGAAAGGAAACAATTATCTTTGAGTTAAAGACCATTGATGAGGCATCTAAGAATTCCCTATATATTAAAAGTAAACGTGGCACACAAATGACTAATGGAGAAAGACTTGGGAAGGAAAAGGGAAATAGAAAGGAAATAATAACGTTTGCAACGCCATGCAGATGAATAAATTACTTTTTCACGATAAGGACATTGTTAGGAATTGCATCTCAAACTTATCCCTTAGGGTTGAACAAGAAAAAGGTTCATGAAAGTTCAAAAGGTAGAAGGAAAAGAGATAGAAGGAGCATCAAATGTTGACAATAAAATTTTGTTCATGGCTCAATGAAAGTCTGTTAAAGTTGAAAAGGATGAGATTGATGATGATAAATATCCCACTGGAGTGAGAAAGTCAATTTATTTTTTTTAGAAAATATTGATAGACATGGTAGGGAAAAGGTTGTTACATGTAAGGATGCAAATCGAGAAGGCAATGATAACAACTATCTTTTATTCCGGTGGTGAGAATAATTTAATTTTTGAAACATTGGTAAAACAATTAGGATTGAAGATGACAACACATCCTAAAGCGTTATCCTTTGGGATGTTTTCAAATGGATGTGAAGATGTAAGTTACTCATCAATGTAGTTTCAATTTTTTTTTTATTTCAAATGGATCTGTGGACGAGTTGAAGTGTGATGTCTTACCATTATAAGTATGTGAGGTTGTCATTGTGAGTCATTATATATGAGATAAATATGTTATGTTCTTAAGAAGAGAGAACAAGTGGAGGTTGATAAAGGAAGCACAATCCCACCTTATCAATAACTACAAGGGTAACAAGACAATATCATTAATTTCTACTAATCAAGTTAAGAGGTTGATTAATAATAATAAGAAAATTGTAATGCAAATTGTAAGACCCAAGGAGGATAACATTGCAAAGACACATTTGAATGGAAGAGTTGATATCATAGTCGACCAAAGGAATACTTTCAAGACAACTTCTATGTAATCATGAGGTCGTTTTCGTCGAACCAAAGGGGTTGCCACCCACAAGGTGAATTGAGCATGAGATTCAACTACTATCGAAATCACCCTTACCAAATCTTGTTGTGTATGGAACTTCTCTTATGGAGAGTGATGGAGGTAGACAGATGATTTTTTTGAACAAGAGTTTATCAAGCATAGTGTGTCCGATTATGGATCTTTGATTATGTTGGTTCCAAGGAAATATGCTACTTTGGATATGTGCATCGATTTCAGGGCACTCAACAAGATCACCATTGAGCACCATCACCCACTATGAAGGGTTAACGACTTTCTATACCGAAGTACAAGGAGCAAAGTATTTTTCCAATCTAAACCTTAAGTCAAGATACTATCATATAAGAATTAAGTAGGAAGATACATTGGAAGATTGATTAGGGATTGTTTGAATCGTTGGTAATGCCATTTGGGCTTACTAACACACCAACCACATTTACGAGGTTGATGAATGTTATTCTTAGACCCTTCATTGATTATTTTGTAGTTTTATATTTGTATTATATCTTAGTCTACAAAAATGCATGGAAGGAAAATTTGAGCCATTTGAGGCAAGTCCTAAAAACTCTCAAGGAGGATAAGCTGTAATTAAATATGAAGAAGTTTGATTTTTCTAAGAATGTGCCTCTATATAGAGGATTCATGATTGGTGTAGATCAACTTATTTGACCTTGCCAAGGTGAATACCATTCAAAATTAGTCCTAGTTTGTGAATGTCATAAAGGTAAGAAGTTTTATTGTTGCTTGTTCACATTTGCAAAAACTTATTTCACATTTCTTAAATATTATTGCACCTTTACATTCCTTGATAAGAGAAGAGAGTATGTTCCTTTGTATGAAAGAACTAGAAAAAAACTTATACATATTAACAAACAAGATTTGTGAAGCACTTGAATCGAGGCTTCTGAATCTATAGAAGCCTTTGAGATTGAAGTCGATTAATCTAGTTATGCTATGGGGGTGGTCCTCATAAAAGAGAGAATATCATTTTCTTACCATTTGGAAACCTTCAATGGAACAATGTTATGATATCCTATGTATGACAAGGAGCTCTAGCTTTACATGAAGCAATGAAGCATAGGAGAGATTACATCCTATGGAAGGAAACAATGATCTATACCGACCATAGACCTTTGTAGTTTTCACAGACACAAAGAAAAACAACTAAATGTCTTATCTACAAGGATTTAACATTATAATCAAGTAAAAGAAGAGGGTTACAAATAAGATTATCGATTTCTTACCTAAACTAATGAAGTTTATGATAGTTCTGATCATCATCATGCATCTAAAACCTTTTCCATGTTAAGATATGTAGATTTGATATGAAGAGAATAGAGGATTTTATTCAATTGAAGTTGAATTGTAGCAAGGATAAAAAATATGAACTACCAATTAAAAGATTGATTGTTTTACCAACATGATAAGTTGTGTAACCGATTGGAGAATGTAGAACCATGTTGTCAAGAAAATCCCATACTTCTATAGTTGTTGGACATTTTTGGAGTTGGGAAGACCTTGTTAAACTTTCAAAGGTATGTTTATTGGCAAAACATGTTGATAGGTTTTTATTGAGCATTTTTTCTCGATATGGTTTTTCGCCTTTGGCAGTCTTATGGCACACGGTTTTATGGTCCATGGAAATGTAATTCTGGTCAAGGAACTAATGTTGAGTTCTAATCCAGGGTAATGAATTAGAGTTTTTTTGGATGCTGCGAGATTCTATGTATATATTGTATTGTAAACAATGAATATGATGAATAAATATTAGAGGTGCAACTCTAAACAAGTTGTTGGTTTTCCTAGTTTGGTTTTCCAGGGTAAAATCTTTGTGTAATGTGTGTGTGTGCTATTGTATCTTTTCTGTTTTATTAAGAATCCATTCGCATAAATTAATTGTACAAGGTTAAAATATACACAAGAAATTAGGTTCATATATTCCTTTAATTATATTGGGCCAACCATGGGAGAGCATTTCGATGGGTTTCTCGGGAGGATTGTCAAACACTAGGCTAGGGTATCATCACCTATTTGTAGTTGTCAACAAATTCAACAAGTTGGTGCAATTAATTCCTTGTAAGAAGACTCTTACTGGAGAAGAAGTGACTAAGTTGTTTTTCCTAAAGATATGGATGCATTTTAGTTTTCCTAAATCCATTATTTTCAACCACGATAACATATTTTTGAGTCTATTTTGGAAATTTTTATGGGGTAATGATGGACACTAAGTTGAAAATGAGTACATACTTTCATCTGCAAACTAATAGGAAAATGGAAGTGATCAATAGGACCTAGCTCATCTGATGAGGGGGTTTAGTAGAATGCAATCTAAGACTTGGATGAGAGCCTACCCTTTATACAACCTTATTATGATCAAATAGTTCATAGTTATAATAGTAAGTCACCATTCGAGACATGCTTGAAATTTTTTCCTTAGACTCCCTTTAATATTTCATTTGTTCAAACTACATGAGAGAAATCAATGGAGAAAAATGATGATCAAAACAAATCCATAAGGTTCATGAAAAGAATTCAACAAATACATAGGAAAGTGGAAGATAAGTTGTAGAGAGAACAACAAAGGTATAAGGAAAGGCATGATCTACATAGAATATCTCATCAATTTCAGGTGGGAGATATGGTGTGGTTGCATCTTAATAAGCAATGGATGCAAGGCCTTGGGAAGTAGCTAAAACCCATTATATTTGGTCCCTTTGAGATTGTGCAATAGGTTGGGGAAAAGTCTTTTCGACTAGAGTTGAGACCACATATGAGCATCTATTATGTTATCAATGTAGATAATTTAAAGCTTTGTGAAACTTCCATGCTTGATGAAGGGTAGAAGAATTCCTTTATTTCCATAGGTTGAAGACTTAGTGCAAAATATCCATAATAAGTTGGAACATGACACAATTTTGCAAAAAAAAAGATTCAAGAAACTTACAAGGATAAACAAGAGTTGCTAAGGTTTCTTTTTGAAGTGCCAAGTTCGTACAAAAGAAAAATGACATTTGTTAGAGGAGGTGAAACACATATTTCTTATCTTGTTTAGAATTGACTAGTTTTTGACAACCACAAAATTCCCAAAAGGGGAGGTTTGATCCAAAATTGGATCGACTAGAGGACTCGAGGTAGGATCAACTAAGAAAGTTGGTTGAACAAAGTTGAATGACTAATAAAGAATAAATGACTAAAATAAAATTGATGACAAAGTTAACTAACATATTGAATAAACTTGATCGACCAATGCACATATATCGACATCCAAGAAAAAAGTCATGCTCAAATTTGATGAACATGTGGATTGAAGGATTGGCGAGAGCCCTCTCAATAATATTAAATTATTTGGACAAATGTTAGGAAGGAAGCATATATGAAACATGCAATGACAAGGATGGATTGACTAAATAGTTGACATCAATTACCAAAGAGAAGTTGAACGGCTTGATAACTAAAGGGATGCAAGATCAACTGAATCAATTTAAATGATACTTTGAGATGGTCTATAAGAAGGAAATTTGTATGAATAAAGGGGTTGGATGAGAGGGTTGGAGACTGAACAATCTGACTATGGAAGTCGATTGAAGGATCAAAATTTACTTAGAGAGTTGTTGCATTTTGTAGATAAGAAGGAAGTTCCTTGTAGAAATGACATGCCTTGAATTTATTACCAAGAGTACTAGGAATTGTGAATTAATGTAACCTAGTGTCTGAGGAATGTCAAAGGTCATACAAGTTTAAAATTGTTAATACTCATTGATTGGAATTCTCTAATATTTCATAAATAAATGGAGTTTATTGAGTTCTTAAAATTATGTGTGTTATGCGATGAATACTTATGATATTGATTCTTTGTTTTTATTATATTAAATGCTCAATAAAGAAATAAGTCTTAGTTGTAATATTCATTATACATGGTATATTTTTATTTAACGGAAACCATAGTGTATATACAATGGGTGATTTCCACTTTCCCACTAGAAGACAAATCCTAAGTAGGGTTTATCCTCTAATCAACGAGTTGAACAAGGGATAATAATTGTATGTGGAGAGATATTAATAAGTTATTGGGTAGGGAAAACTAGGGAAGAAAAATTGGAAAGGATTATTGTTGAACAATAAAACCAATACAAAGTTATATGGAACACTACAAAACATAAATGAGAAAGGAGAATCATTTAACATAATGCATTCCAATGAGGTACCACAAATGAGAAGTCATAAATATGGACGATCAAGAAAATAATGAGAACAATACAAGGGGAGGTTGAAAAGATCCACAAAAAATGAATGGAAAAACCACAAAAGAATCTCAACCACGTTCAAAGGTGATATTACAAAATCGGAATCAACTGGGGAAGCATAAGAAGAGAGGGATCAAAGATATGAACAAAATAAGAAAAATAGATGCAATTCCATAGACATGCATTTCATGCAGGGATAATAATTATACATATTTGACTAAATAGGAAGGGACCTAACCAAAGAGAGTAATGTGAACCTATAAAAAAAAACCAAATGGTTGAGAAAATTTAGAGACAAAGGAAGTCGTTATAGGCTTAAATGGTTACAACAAAATGGAGGAAGTGGACATGGAACTCCTCACATGTGAATATGACGTTAGACACACTCACATAACCACAAATCCAAGAGATCCAATGGAAAATTAGGAAGCATAAAAGCATGTATAATCCATCTAAATATTTGAAAATAAAATATTCATGACTAAAGACATCAAAATTTGACTTACCATTAAGAGAAAAAAAGGAAGAAAATCAACCAAGAGAAACTCAAAGTGGAACGCCAAATACTAATTTACCCGTGGAAAGTACAATCATTAAAGAAATATTATATCCAATCTAATCCCGAATCACAAAATTTATGGCCCTCTCATATAACATATGGGGATTGAATGCCCCCAACGAAAGGAGATTGCTTAGGTGGAAGAACACCATAGAAAAACCATACATATGTTTAGTTCAAAAAAACTAAATGAACATGGAAGAAGCTAACACATGTATACATAAAATATGCAAGGGATGTACATTCATAGTCAATATCTCCTTCAACTTTGAATGAGGACTCACAATAATGTGGAACCCCAAGAAAGTGACCACCGGGAAATAAGATGGAGGAAGAAATAATTTCTTTTCCACCTCAATAAAGATAAAAGGGAAAATAGGAAACTTATGTTTTGATGGACATATTTCGCGTGTGTGGGTGAGGGTACAAGTATGATGAGGGGCTATCACAAAATACATGAAAAAAAATGATCAATATCAATGGATTCTAGTAGAACACAATCCCTAACTTGCATGAGAAAAATATGACATCTATAAGTTAGGTTTAGCCAATAGTTGATTTGCATCCTAGATGTTATATTTAGCCAACATTCAATTTTAAGAAATGATAGATATATTTCATTCACCTAGTAGTGCACTAAAGGAGGGGCACTACACATAGAAGAATAAATGAGAAGGACCAACTTTGATGGTCAAGAGACTAGATTGCTTCATAGTACATGATGTTTTCATTGAACCACACTTGCATAGAATCCTCTAGGCAGCATGATCATACCATTATCCTATTCCCTATAGTATCTTTAAAGAAGTCAAATAAAATATTTCCCCATTCAAATTTGATAATATGTAGGGGCTCATAATTCATGTTCAAACCCCAACCAAAACTCAAATCCTTAAAGGGAAAACTTAAGTAGTGGATTAAGATGATCTTTGGAAATAGTTTTGAACAAAAATGATGGTGTAAGAAGGAATGGATCAAGTCTAGGAAGCAATTTCGAATGAAAGCCTCATTGAGAAGATGGAAAGCAAAGAAAAATCCATTCTAATAGAAACCAAGACTTGAGAAATGAGGGACATTTGTTTTGGAAATAAAAGCTTAGAATAAAATCACCAATAGAGGGGGATAAGAATACCAAATTATTTTACCAAAAGACCATATGTAGGAGGAGAAATAACAAAATTAATAAGATTAGACATCAAAATGGCAAGATCATTGAGTTGGAAAAAAATATTGAAAAGGAGTTGTGTTCCTTATTCCACGACCTCCTCTTTGAACCCCATACCAACAGAGGCAATGCAGTTGAGGAGCTCTACAAAAATGTATCCAAACTTATGATGGAAGAACGTAATGCAATCTCTTTTAAATAATTCTAGAAGGAGAAATTTGGATAAAAAACCTTTGGTATTTTAGATGTGAAAGCCCGTGATAGTTCAACTATCACTTGGAAGTGATAGTTCAAATAATAAAAATGATACACAATTGTTGCTAGTTTTTAGGAACAAGAAAATAAAAAAAGAAAAGATTATTTCCAATAAATCTCCAAAGGTATCGAACAATTTAAATTGCTGGTGGATTTATCCTTTGACAGATTGCATTGACTGCCAATCCTCTGCCTCAAAATGCTGAAAGAAATCTTACTGAATGTTGGAGATGGGATCGAATGTTGACTGGAAAATCAATGCTGCCAAGTGCCCTGTTCCTACTGTTTTCTTTGCCTTAAAATCTGAGGGATTGATCTATATGCCCTTCGAATGTTGAACTACCCTCAACTGCTTGCTAATTTTTTTCTCAAAATATGGAAAGTTTTGGATGTTCTTCCACATGTTCTTATTATTTGACGAATTGGACCGAGCAATTCATTTCCTTTCCCTTTCATTTGGATGTTATATTTAACACTTGGAGAAATTGTCGGTTGACCAAGCAAGGATGCTTGTTCATGGATATTGGAATGTGATCAAACTGGCACGTTGTACAATGTGGATGATTCATGGGTTCTTCTCTCCTCGTGGCTTAGTGCTAGTCTTATAGCGATGACTTGTATGCGGTTGCGGAAATTGTCGTGAGCAGTTTCGATCCATACCACTCCCGTCTCCACAATGAACCATGCATTTCCACATACCCCGATGGATAAACCATGGTTTCAATTGCTAAGACCTATTTACAAATTAAATTTTGATCATTTTGTGACTCTGCAATAGATGTAAATCGTCGATGAAATTTGAAACTACTGTTGTGAGCCCACCTATGTTATAACCTTACAAACCAATAGCAGGATCGCTCTCATAGTCCATCGCTAGATGATGATAGTGAATAGATAACATGCCATGACATCCGATAGACTTTCCCATGTCTACATACCTATGAACTTCTCTAGATTTATGAAACTATCATAGAGTCTATGTGATACCCCCTCTGTGCAAATACACCTCTATAATGTAGAAACCAATAATTCCTTCCAAGAATATCCTCGACATTATAGCTAGGAACATATTTAAACATTGTGTTTACTTAAATAATTAGTGGATTTGTTTCAAGGGTAGCTATCACAACAAATGCATGTGAAATAGAATGAAAACAAGTATTGGTCCTTCATCACTTATCAAAAACCCTTCATTCTCACAGACTTACATGTAACCTTGACATCTAAACATATGTTTGGAACTTAGCTTCAAATGTTGGAAACTTTGCATTAGCGTTTATATACACCAACACCAACAATACAAATCGACGTGTAGTGCACTAGTATGGCTCCATGTGGGCTTGGTGCTTAACTTGGTATTTGGCGCTTGGTCTCAGGCCTGACTTTTGATTCGACTTGTTGTGTTGTGTGACTTAGTTGTTCGATGCTTGGTGCAATAATTAAATATCGCCCNCCCCCCCCCCCCCCCCCAAATTTTTAATAAAAACCACTAAAACCTTGATTCCAAAATGACTCTTTGCCCAATTTCCCGACCAAATTTGCAAAACAATTACATGTGCTAACAACCAGAATGTCAAAGATTCGATTTCTCTTCATTATATATTTTGTCAAAAGTATTAAATGGAATAATAATAACTAAACCCTCATATTTCATCATTGTTCTCACATTATATGAATTATCTCACTTGCCAACAGTGGAAAACATATTTGATAGCAGTACATAATAGCCAAGATTATGAGGATCTAACTCAAGAAGGTGTCTAGAAACACATTCTATGAGTTTTATATTATGATGAATTCTATAGACCCTAAGCAATGTACCCAACACACAAGTATTAGGTCGACAATGAAAGCATAGTGCTCCAACCTTGGCATGATACAATAATATTAACTTCTGCAATGAAAGTATTTATGTCCTTCCTCCACTAGACTTGCATAACTTAAACCCTAAGACCTCTTCCTTCATAGATAACTCTCTCTTCAAGCCTAATGATGTTTGTTTGGATCAAAAAAGAATGTGTTACACCTGTGATGTGTAGTGAAATTTGATGGACTACTTTTTTTTGTAAGATATTTGTTCTTAGGAAGAGTGTTGTCTATCTTTGGTGATTAAACCATGGATGTTTCCTTAAATTGTGGACTTTGGCCCATGTAGGATGTTAAATATTGTAGCATATTTGGGTGTTTTGAGAATCTGTGATGACCCCAAAGAGAAAGATCCAATTTGTTGCACAATACGAGTTTTGCAGTTTGATAAGGTGGCTCAAACAATATGGAATTTAATTTCCTCAAGAATGGAACTACTACAGGTCTCCAGAATGCTCTTGAAATTTGTTCATATGTTGATTTGTAGGCTAGAAATACAAAGAAAGGGACAAGACAGACCTGAAAGGCGCAAAAGATAAATTTTCCACATAATGAACAACAAAAATCCCCTCATACTTGCATATAAATACTAGTAATCATGGGTCAGCCATAAAATTAGTTGGCATGGGTCAGCCTTTTTGAATTTGTTTTTATTTTTAGTCTTACAATAAGCACCTTCAGTGAGGGTCCAATAAGCCTTCAAAGGAGCTTTCAAAAGGATTTTGATCGCTAGAACCCATGTATAATATCCCATTCATGACTGCTACTAGAATAGAAACCATCTCAAGTAAGGAAAACCCCAATACCATGCCTCCATTCATGTGCCCTCAAGGAGTATACAATGTCTACTCAAAGTGCCTTCAATATTTCAGAATTTGCTCATAGTTTATGCAAAGAAAAGCCTCCTCAATGACTTCTATGTTTGGCTCACGATCAATGAAAAGGTTCTTTGCTCCTCTACACTTACATTATAAAACATGTTAGAGTAATTGTTTCAGATATGAAATGATGCCAATGCCTTAGCATATTGTGTAGTAAATGTACATAGTATTCCTTCAAGATTTGTTTGTGACCTAATGGGGAATTTGATTATCCTCATGTTGAAGAATGATTTTAACATAATCGCAGGTCCCTAGTTGAATTTCACCTTCCATCAATAGATTATGATTTATAGAAGCTAGAAACAACACAAACACAAGAATTACATGGGTGTCATAAGTCCTACAAAGATATTGTTGCTTCTTTTTGTTCCCCTTTCTCTCATCCTTGGCATATTTGGATATGTATGTTACCAAAACATTGAGTCTGACATCCAAGTCTAGAGTAACAAACATTTACTTGGAAAACCAAGATCTGCAACTTGAATCAAAACCAAATACTAGAACATCTACACAACACTCCATAGAACCATTTATAGATGTTTTATTCATAGACATGAAAATGAGCATTTGTATTTGTCTCATGGATAAAGTGATTGTGCATACTAAATTCTAGTTTCTCATAAAAATGAAGAAATAACTGCCACTTATTTTTACCTCCATCTCAATGATCTTCACATCGGTGTTGTAGTTGTGGCCTGACCTATGGAACTTAGAACATACTCCATAGCTATGGAAGTGAGAACCCCAATTTGTCTTGTAACTTACACCTTCCTCCTCTGTTTGGATCCTTATGGAAGGTCTGTGACAACAGATCTTAAAATTGAATAACCAACATGACTCATGAAAGTAATGACAACTAGCATTTGATATCCAACAACAACTTGCATTTGCAAGAATTCAATACTAAACATGCTAGAAATGCACCTTCACGAGGCACACACACTAGTGATGAGAATGTTTCCACCCAATCCATCCACACACATATTTGGAAAAGTGAATAAATTCACCGCTCTTAATACTGTCAGATCAACTAACCTATCAACTTCAAAGATCATCACAACAAACCATGGAAAAAAGTCTAAGCATCTTCATTAATTAATCTGATATCACCCTTGTAAATTTGTTATCTATCCTCATACAAAATAGTGGATAACAATAACATTTGTTTGAAAACAGAGTATAGTTTTGTAAAAGGAATATATATGTAACATAAATTAACAACCAAAAACTAAACTTGCATTCAGATAATCATGGATATGGGGAGATATCCATGACAAATTCTATTAGAAAAATTATCTCTACAACTTATACAAAGAATAGAGTAGACCACA
>ML810577.1:100921-124720 GCA_009831015.1 Picea engelmannii | reverse complement strand
CACCTTAGGGATTCATTATGATATCCCATTGATTCAAGCATTTCCTTATTTTTTAATCTAATCATGTTTTAGGTGCTTCCCTCCCATCAATACCCTCTATATTGCCAATGGTGAATACCTCTACTAGGTGGTGGTTTCATACAAGTTAGTTAGGTTTATAGGGAAAACTTAATCCCTTACCAAACATCCCTCCTAAGAGGCTTACCATATTTATGGGTTATTGCCTAATTACTCTCAAGCACAATTTGGTTGAGATTGCAAGTCTTTTCAATGCATGTACAATGTTGTAGAATATGATGTCTAGCTATGTATCGTTTTATTTAGAATTTGCATAATGCAATGCATGAATGGTTTTACCTTTGTGATAGACCCATGACTAGGAATGAAGATGAGTTTTATAGATACACAATGTTTATTTATAAGTGATATATCTTGCAACATATATACACATCTTTTGGAAGTTCAAAGAGTGCTCAAGGGTAACAATCAATTTTTTCAAAAGGCTATTATTCTTGCCTAACATCCTACTGATTTTTTTTTCAAGCCTTGAATGCTAAAATCAAATATGTACAGATGCCATTTCCATTGTCTGACACTATTTGTTGGGTATGGAATCTTGAGAAGGATTATGTTAATAATTTACACATCACAATACTTTCAAGGATTAATAGGTTGAACGCCTCAATGAAAAATGAGAAAAGTGGACCTCGACACCACTTGTTGTTATCTCTTTGAAGAGTTTTGATGAGGAAAGTTAACATATACCCATAACATATTAAAATAATAATAATTATGAGGACATAGCATCCCATAGGAAGTCAAGTAGGCATTATCCCAACCGTTCTCAGTGCTTAAAACATAGAAGAGGAAAACATGTCAGCCTTGTTTTCTTGAATATCAATGAAGGAAGAATATTCCAATGCATGATATTAACATATACATCATCAAGTGGGTGAGTTTTGGGTTGTTCTAGAGATTTTTATGAGCACATGACCTAAATAAATGACATGTAGAAGAAACCAACAGAGGATTACAGTAAGAACTAATTGTTGTTATATTGTAGCAACACTCAAGCATCGGGGAAATTCCATCAGATTTTGAAATATGATATATCATAACAACAATAGAGGCTACTCCATAAATCTTAACAATAGACTCTAACTGTTCATCAATTGAGGTTTTCATTGAATCAAGTAACCTACACTTAGTTTTTTATGGCGCATTGTTTGTTAAATAGTTGAATTTTCCATTAGGTGTGTTATCACTTCAGAAAACTCTTCTAGGTTGTATCTCAAAGATTCCTGGTAACTTAACTATTCTTACAATGGTTCACTCAATGATGTATGTGGGGTTGGATCAAGATGAATATCTAACTCACTGGATTGTATACTCAATATTGTCTAATATTATTCAAACAATGCAAGGCCTTCAAGAGCTATTATCAGATAGGTAGCGTATCAAATAGAACATAAACTAATCACATCAACCCAAACATATATATATATAAAACGATACATATGATGGGTCAAGAAAATAGTATGATTACTTATGATCATTTTCTCAATAATCAGATGGTGAGATGATAGTCACCTATGGACTATGTAAACACAGACAAAGAACAGAGTTCAACTCATAAGCATAAGCAAAAAGGGAGAACAAGATCTGACAATATCAATGAAGGAATCTTGCAGGTTGAATATATTATATAAAGGGTCTCTATTACAAATGCAACATAGTTTAGAACTCAAAATCTAACCCTTGGTTCCTCAAAAGTTTATGGCTTTATAGCATTTACATCAGATATCCAGATCCTAGAAAACTGGATCAGATTTAATTGAAATAGAAAGTCAAAAATTATACAAGAGAATAGGAAAAGATCCTATAAAGTAGGTCAAATCCTTATCTCTAATGACCTTCATATCTTCATGATCTTCAATAGTTGCAGGGATCTTCATGAGTTGATAGATAATTCGAATTTTCCACCTTTGCCAAAAAAACATTTTTTTGCCAAAATAAGGTAGCAAACTCAATCTTCTCCTCTTGCTGGCACCCTTTAAAACTAGAACATAAACCCAATAATGATGCCATTAATTATTATTTATCATTAGAAACCATCCTCATGGAATTCGGATCAAGGAACTCAGATCCGTGCAAAAATAGTAGCTTGTTGCCCTGTTCTGTGCTTTTGCTAGCTAGGAAAAGACAGAAATATGTTAATTTAATATTGACCTATATCTCTCAAATAAAAATAGATGGGTAAAAAATGGAAGATTATTTTGTATATTGGTTTGTTGTGAGCAAAAACCTCTCTCAGTTCTTTGAGATTCGTTTTCATTTTCCCGGGATATGCATTTCAAAAACATATGTCAAACAGGGAAATTCTGAGATCCGAAAATTAGGGCTCAAAGATGAATTTGATTCTCCCAATATATGACACCTATAGGAAAAATGAGAGAGGTTATTGTTATTTGACATGTTAGAAACAAAAAACTCCTTCCATTTCTAAACATTATTCTCCAGTCGCTCAGAATCATCATTTGCAAATGATGACTCAACACAATAAAAACATACTTTTCTTCACTTTCGGTGGCTAAAATAGCCCCGAATTTGGCGTTTAAGCTGCCAAAAGCTAATATTTTCAGTGGCTTAGAAGCGCTTTTGGAGAGGCACTTAGCCACCGAAACATGTAATTTTACTTTTTTGAAATAAAAACCAAATCCAATGTTTTTCAATCTTTATTACAAACGTAAGGCTCTAAAAAATGAACCCTAAAAAATTTAGAAATGTATTTTTCAATGACTTCCTATCACCTAAATAAACAAATTTGACTGGTTTATTTTAGGAGATAACATATAGCTCCTATTGGGGAAGAACCATCCCTGTGAGGTTTCAAGAACCTAGCAGACCTTGTGCCTTTAGCATTGGGCATGGAGTCATCTGGCCTTTATGGTTGGGGACGTCCCTGTGAGGTTTCCAAGAACCTAGTAGACCTTGTGCCTTTAGCATTGGGCATGGAGTCATCTGGATTTTACAACTGATCTTTTGTGAACATGTAGTCTTCCTGTATCTTGCTCTGCTTATTCATGAAATCAATCAACTGAAAATGACTACTTGCTCGTAAAATGAGCTTATTCCCCTACTCCTACTCTAACCGGATCTGCATTCGGGTTAGGTAAAGGTTGATTTCCATAACATCCATCCAAGTAATTTTCATACTGAATAAATCTCATCTTTATCACTGATCAACAAATAATGTTTGACATGAAACAACAGTGATAAGAAGTCTTTCAGGAAACCATACTTACCCAGAAACACTGGCAAGCTAAAGAAATATGAAACTTTCAAGATTTCTGAAAAGTATAACTCCATGAATGCTGCCACTGGATCCTTGAAAAGAAGATAAGAAACATGGTGCTCCTTGGGAAACAACTGAACATATATGGTAGCCTTTTGCTTAGCCATAATTGTTCCTCTACAGGAAGACTGATCATCTTCTTGTCCTTTTGAGATCAACTTGTGACCATAAAAAACTACAATTTCCTCATCAAAATAATGTTCACAAGGGGATAACAAAACATGGTTTACATCATATCGATTAGAATCAACTAAGAACATATAATTTCCTATGCAATCATCAGTTATCATAGGCTCTTCCTGATTTACAAACTGATCATAAACTTCACATGTATACCTATCTCTAGAATACTCTGCATATACTGAAGAATCTGATTTTGAATATGAAATATACTCACTTTCGGGTTGATGTTCCATATTTGTTTCATACTCACTGCTTTCTTGCTTTGAATCTGAAATGTACTAATAGTATTTTTGCTCTTGCGCATACAGGTCTTCAAAGTCAGCTTGTTGTCGGATACTTCTGGAAGCATGAATGTTCTCCTCCACCTCTTGAGCATCTTCAAACAAACTCCTTAGAGATGAATACCTTCTTTCTAACAGAAGAAGGGAAAGTTCTGAATGCAAACTCATAACATAGTATATCATGGCAGCTGTCTCTATAGGCCGGATATCCAAAGACATGTCATGATAGCTGCTGAAAAACCTTCGATTGAAAACAAAAAAAGCTTCATTTTCCTCTCTCTTAAAAGCATAAAATTCAACGAGATACAAATCAAGAGATTTGTTCTCACCCCAATGCTTCAAAAAGGAATTTGATAACTCGATCCAAGAGCCAATAGAATCATCTCTCAGACCTTTAAACCATGCTGCAGTATCTCTGATCAAAGAATTGGAGAAAAATCTCATGATCACATCTTCATGAACAATCTGAAAATGATCAACAAAATCTTCAAAGGATTCCAGGTGCTTTATAGCTGAATCTTGATTCTCTCCAGAAAACCAAGGAAGATATCCATAACAACCAAGAGGGTAAGGATTAAGGAGATAGGGAAGCCTTAAGGGTTTGAACATCTTCATCCTCATCTTAATTTGAAAAGCAGTAGGTAGATTATGATAGCTAACATGTTGATGACAAGGTTCAACAGTAATGCCACAAGGTGTTGAGTTATGGACAGGGTATGAATCAGTTCTGACCTCTGTATGGTTACATGGCTGATCAGATTCAAGGGATATTTGAATACAATGATCGTCTTTATGAACAGGATAAGGTATAGGTATTGAATCAACATCTACAATATAAGCAGTATGCATATCTTCTTCTTCTAAAGATGGATATATACAAGAATGATGATGATTTTCTGAATATACAAAACATAAAATGATTCTCTTTACATGCGAAGGGAAAAGCATGAAAGAGATGATAAAGAAAAACAAAAATTCATGAAGAAAACTAACGAACTGATACCTGGATTTGAAATTCAACTCCTTCATCTTCTGTCAACTAGATCTTTCTGTTACACATAAAAAATACTCACTTTGATAGTGTCGCAAGTGTCGTCATTACAAAGGTCGCAAGTGTCGCATTTTGCTCACAAGGTCGCAAGTGTCGCATGTTTCTCACAAGTGTCAAAGAAAGCATGCTGCCATGATGCCTATGTCGTGCCTATAACGACATGAGAAAGACACTTGAAACACCTCAAACATTTGATTTGGAAGAGGATAAATGAGTCAGTAGGCTTACAAACCTTTTTTCATCTGAAAGCACCTCAAAAACTGAGTTTTTGAAGGAGAGCGCTCCCCTATACCTCTTATGGGAGTGCTGGCGCTCCCCCTTACACTGTCTGGGAGCGTTATAAAGCTCCTTTGGCCCTTTTGAGGGAGCACTGGTTTCTTTAGGAGCGTTGGTGCCCCCCTTAAGTCTATCGGGGAGCGCTATAGCGCTCTGAAGGCCCTTTTGAGGGAGCGCTACCTATTCTGGGCAGTAGTTAAGTTGTTGAGATGAATGGGGGAAATATATTTTCATTCTTAGAAGGTTGTTGAGCTCGAATCCCTAGTCCAACCATGATCGTAGGGCAGATCCTCAACTGAAGGAGGAAAATCCTCACCTTCCCCAAGGATATCTCAAGTTGTTGAGCCTCTCCAAGGCTATATAAGAAAGCTTTCTAATGGTGAAAGGGGACTAAAAAGGGAGAATCACACCAAACTTATGATCTCATAAGTGGTGCTGGAACAGAGATATTTTGGAGGCAAGAGACCTATGATCTCATAGGGATCAATCAGTGAGGCTGTCATCATCCGGGTCGTGGATCTTTTGAGCAAGGGATAGACAAGGAGGAATTGACGAAACTGCTGCAATCCATCTACGACTGTAAGCAATGTTTTGTCTTCATTAATATAATTTGCTTGGCCTGTTTCTTTCTAATTCGTGTTCAATCTCACATGAATTTGTCTCTTTAGTAGATAGACCTATTTCAGACTAATCTTGATAGAGTAGGAAGTGGTCGTACTTTGTTTGTCTACAGGGCTTATTGAAGAGTGAAAGATTGGAGCTCAACTCGGAGCGTGCAGGGACAAACACCGGTAAAAGGTACTTCTTTTCTCCTTCCTCCTCACACACTAGTCCACCTAGATCTAAAAGGAAGTCAGTGACCATGATAAGCACTTTCTGTCTTAGAGTTAAGAGTCTATCTCTTTGAGGAGATCTACCTGTCCGCAGGAAGATTTTCCTTAAACACCTTCCCAGTGGAGTCTTATTAAACTCAGATGGATCAAAGAAATAGAAGGCTTTGTAAATTTGTCCTAGCAGCAGGACTAGATTTTCTTCCCCTTTTAGAAACAAGTCTTGGAGAACAGACTCTACTACAGGCAAACTGATATGAATATAGGAGTAGATTTTTTTTTGTTCTGCTTGCAAAACAATTCAGAGAAGAGGAGCAGTCCTCTTTCGAGTTAGATTGTTCAACTTGATTCCCTAAACTATGTACATAAAAAATCTCAGGAAAAGGATTTATAACATTAGAATCTAATGAAGGCTCATCACCCTTTGGATTCTCTGATTCAACTACAGTTTTATGAGAACATGAAGCTTCAATAGAAGTAGACTTAATGGAAGGTGTTCTAGGTACAGATAAAGAAGCAGTACCTCTTGAGATACCTGATCTAGATGTCCTTGTTGCTTTGGAAGTTTTCCTTTGTAGAGCTCTTCTTCTTTTGATGATCTTCTCTGGGTCTACAGCAGGTGTTGTTGGTGGCCTCTCTTGATTTTCTCTGGTATGAACCCTCAACGGAGCCATAGTTCTTCAATGGAGTCGCCAGATAGAAGATTACAACCAATGAAATGTCCAGGCTTTGTTTGTCATCAAAGCTGGATCTATGTCGTCTCCCAAGGAAGATGAGCTTCAATCTCCTCTCCTCGGCAACGACACCAATTTGTTATCACTCCAGGAAACTCTTCTAGGTTGTATCTCAAAGATGCCCGGTAAATTAACTATTCTTACAATGGTTCACTCAATGATGTATGTGGGGTTGGATCAAGATGAATATCTAACTCACTGGATTGTATACTCAAGACTGTCTAATCTTATTCAAACAATGCAAGGCCTTCAAGAGCTATTATCAGATAGGTAGCGTATAAAATAGAACAAAAACTAATCACATCAACCATAACATATATATTTATATATATATAACAATACATATGATGGGTCAAGAAACTAGTATGAATACTTATGATCCTTTTCTCACTAATCAGATGGTGAGATGACAACCACCTATGGACTATGTAAACACAGACAAAGAACAGAGTTCAACTCATAAGCATAAGCAGAAAGGGAGAAGAAGATCTAACAATATCAATGAAGGAAGCTTGCAGGCTGAATATATTATAGAAATGGTCTCTATTACAAATGCATCATAGTTTAGAACTCAAAATCAAACCCTTGGTTCCTCAATAGTTTATGGCTTTATAGCCTTTACATCAGATATCCAGATCCTAGAAAACTGGATCAGATTTACTTGAAATAGAAAGTCAAAAAATTATACAAGAGAATAGGAAAAAATCCTATAAATTAGGTCAACTCCTTACCTCTAATGAACTTCATATCTTCATGATCTTCGACAACTATAGGGATCTTCATGAGTTGATAGATAATTCGAATTTTCCACCTTTGCTAAAAAGACAGTTATTTGCCAAAATAAGGTAGCAAACTCAATCTTCTCCTCTTGTTGGCACCCTTTAAAACTAGAAAAACAACCCAATAATGATGCCATTAATTATTATCTATCATTAGAAACCGTCCTCATGGCATTCGGATCAAGGAACTCAGATCTGTGCAAAAATAGTAGCTTGCTGCCCTGTTCTGTGCTTTTGGTGGCTAGGAAAAGACAGAATTATGTTGATTTAATATTGACCTATATCTCTCAAATAAAAATAGATGGGTACAAACTAGAGGAGGATTTTGTATATTGGTTTGTTGTGAGAAAAAAACTCTCTCATTTCTTTGAGATTCGTTTTCATTTTCCCGGGATCTGCATTTCAAAAACATGTGTTAAACAGGGAAATTTTGAGATCCGAAAATTAGGGATCAAAGATGAATTTGATTCTCCCAATATATGAAACCTGTAGGAAAAATGAGAGAGGTTATTGTTCTTTGACATGTTAGCAACAAAAACCTCCTCCCGTTTCTCAAAATGATTCTCCAGTCGCTCAGAATCATCATTTGAAAATGATGACTGAGCACAGTAAAAACAAACTTTTCTGCATTTTTGGTGGCTAAAATAGCCCCGGATTTCGCATTTAAGCTGCCTAAAGCTAAGATTTTCGGTGTCTTAGAAGCGTTTTTGGAGAGGCACTTAGCCACCGAAACCTGTAATTTGACTTTTTTGAAACAAAAACCAAATCCAATGTTTTTCAATCTTTATTACAAACATAAGGCTCTAAAAAATGAACCTTAAAAAATTTAGAAATGTATTTTTCAATGACTTCCTATCACCTAAATAAAAAAAATTGACTGGCTTATTTTAGGAGATAACAAGGTGCACCCTCCATATACAACACTTCTACTTCTTGTTTTTCATAAATATCCAGTTCAATGTAGCAAGTCCCATTCACAAGGATTTCAGGCTAGATAATTGAAATCAAGAGCCTCTCCCCGGAATATATTCCATGGTCAATCATCATGTTGTTTAGTCGCCTGATGTCTGTCACCTACAAAAACTTCAGGACATTAAAATCAATAAAAATCATTTAAAGAAAACAACATATTTGCAGATTTAGCTGTGAAACACATCTTCCCAAGACACTCTTTCAACTCCATAAAATAATTATAAAAATATGAATTAGAAAACAAAATAATACAAATACAGAAAGATCAATTCAGTACCAAGGAATAGTTCAAAATTTGTTAGAGTATTGGTGGGATTAATACAGGTCATAGGAACGCGTTGCCAAGACATATTAGGTGTGGGTGGTAAGTGAATGCACTGGAAATGACCTAAATATAAAATGACACAATTCATTGTAATTCCATATTCATCCTTCAATCTCTTCATTGTTCATCCCATTTATCCTCAATGGGTCACAATAGGTCCTAGGATGATTGGAAAACAATGGAACATGACATTTCTGGGTTGGATTTGGCAGGGACTTCCTTCCAACAGATAATAATTTTTGGATGCTTAGAAGGAAAAAGTGTAATACTTGTATTCAATGCATCGATTGACACCCAAAGGGTCAGTAATTGGATGCATAAGTTGACCATATATTTCAAATTTAAATCCACCTGTCCAAGTAAATGCCAGTAAGACTTGAATTGCATCACTAAACCTTAAGCATATTGCACCCATTCTTGGTATCAGGAACACTGTATGGTGTTTCATGAAGAACTCCTCCAAAATTGTAACAATCCCTGTGCAACTATTTCAAAAGGTGGATGTAAAGAAAATTGTCAAGTAATCTTCCAGAGAGGGAAAAACAATACTTGCAACAACACCAGTGCTATCACACAACTTCGGTCCGTTCATATACATAACAATAATCTTAGGGGCATCCTAAATTGAAGGTGATTACTTGCAAATAAAAATAAATCAAGCAGAAGACAACATGTAGATTTATTGAAGGTTATTGAAGACAAACAAAAGTAAGTCAAGCATAAGACAGGTTGCATATTGTTTCAGGAACATATTTTTTCTCATAAATGCATAAGAAAGGGGATATGGTATTTGATGCACAATCATGTCACTATCTCAAAATATCATGAAAGCACCAAGAAATTAAACCCCCAAAATCAACTGAATGACAAGCAAAGGAGGTGATCACATATACTTTGTGGATTTCATAATCCTTTTGGTCCTCGTAGTGAAATGCAAGGGAGCGACTACAAAGATAGCAGATCTATAGATGAGTATCCTAAATTCAGAGACTCACTGAAATAAAGACAAGCGAGGTGAATGATCATAATGACAACTACTATCAGCCTGAAAGTAAAATAAATTAAAAGGTCGTTTAGGAAAATCACTCCAAATCCAAGCCGACTTCAACTATTTCACTTCAAGAGAATACTATACTTTTTTGATGCATTCTGAATTTACCAACATGATAGAAACCAATGCTCCACCAAGTTTCCAGTGCATGGGGATGTAGGGATGCAAAGACAAGTACCTAGTATAGAGACCACCCAAAATTTCATGGAACAACAGGGTACATCAAATGTATACCCTAACATAGGGGACCCCAACCCAAATATACAAAAAAACAATAGATAGGATTACATTTTTTTTTATCAGTCGTTAGTGATTAATAACAAACAATGAATAAAAAATAGGCTACATTTGAAAAAACATACTTAAATTATCATCTGTAAAAGAAACAACATCCCATGGGCTTTCAACATACCATCTCCAACAATTTGCAAGTAGATTTTATGGACATCAACAAAAAAATAACTGAACAGAGAGATTATTTCAAGTGTCTTCACCAATTCACAGATATTGAATCTTGTTTCATAATGTTTACAACTTCATCACCCTCTGCCCTACTGATTTGATTTGAAACAAATATACATTTTCATGCCCATTTACATATGCATGGGTGAAATAGGTCCCAAAAAGCCTTGATTCGAGGAGATATGGGTGAAATGTTTTCCCTAAAGCCTTGATTCCAGGTTATGCAAGGTGATTCACTCACCAAAAAAACTGGATTCCAAAAAATCGAGGCGAAATGGAAATTTTGTCATGAAATTGGGATGGCGAACCCTCTTTGCACCCGATTTTCTTATTTTCTTTATGGGATGAATGATCTACCGCTTATGTTGTTCGGTTTAATATTTTGGCTAAAAATTTAAATTCTCTTAAAAACTACTTTAACAAAAATTCGCCCCTTCAAAAATTTAAACCTTAAAATGTTTCCCATGAGCGAAATTTCGCCCCTAAAATCATCTATGATGGTAGAAACAACAACAAGTCAACTCATACAACTTTGTAAATGAGTGGGAGTCCTGATAGAGGGAGATGGATATGTACCCCCACCTTATTATGGCATAGACCCATGTCCCCTCGAGGATTGTTTCCCTCCTTAAGTTATAAGAGGAGGCTACATCCCTTAAGGGGAACATACACTTGTTGATTCAATTGGTCTGTCATGGGGGTCATGCTAGGCATGCATTTAGGGTTGGTCATGATCTATGCTACCAACCCACAAATGATGATATTTATTTAATTGTTGGGCTATCTATGAGAGGGGAGGATTTTCCCTAGTTCTTTAATCTCTGTCTTGGAGTTGCGAGAGAGTGTAAAATCACATATGTACATTTGGTGTAGAGGAGGTTAGGTTCATATAACTCATGGTCATGACACATGAACACTATGCCTTTGATGGCCAACACATTAGTTTCTTTTTGATGCACTATGTAGATACTTTAATTTAGAGGCTTATACTGATTAGGTGGTATGCTATTTTTTTGCGATAGTCATGTTTTTCTTTGGATCTTTTTTGTATTATGTTTGATGGAAGGATTGTATTCCCATTTAATTTAAAAATATTTACTTTATTTTTGAGAGGGTTTTTATCACTTGACATATATTTGACCACCCCCCTCCTAGGTCAATAATTTATGTGCATATGTGCATGTGGGGGAAGATGTTGCCCAAGAGGGGCCAACTAGAGTGGTTGTGTAGGCCAATTAGTTTAGATGTATTAGAGTTGCTAGATAACGAGAATGATCACACCCTCAATGTTGTACAATACCCATATGCAAGGATGGACTAGCAAGGATGTGTGAACATCCTATTTAGTCAAGTTGAACCACCATTATGGTTTGATTAATATAGTTACGTATTTGTTTTCTTATTTAGTGAACATGTAATTTATTGCAACATTTTGTTTAAAGTCTCCAATTATTATTGTTTACTATTTTGTAGATGTTGGCATGTATGTTGGGGAGGTGTCTCCCCAATAGGATGAGGATATGGCTAAGGCCAATGAGTCACCTCAAGTGACATGCAACACAGGTTAGGTCACAAATTCTGTCATGATATAATTGATCAAATATGTGCATTAATGTCTCGCCAAATATTAGTCCTTGTGAGACGAACAAAGTTCGCTCACACAAGAATTATCCAAAATACTTGGAATATAACATAATAATCCATGTAGGAATAACGTATAAAATATGAATAGATGAGCTGAGATACAATTGAGAATGAGGGCTCATTTATATATACACGCAGGGTTTCCCTTAACCAATAGTCATGTCCTTTGAGACATGTCCTTTCATTATTAATAATTATTATTTATTAATTATCATTTAATTATTATGTTATTAATATCTATTTTATATGTATATTTATGTTCATAACATTGCCTTCCCCTTAAAAATGCTTTGTCCTCAAAGCATACTTTATGGAAGACTTATCTCTTGCTCTTAGCGTGTAATTATTGTCTCTTGATTCTTCATTCTTGAGTTAGTAATCGTTGAGGACCTGAGATGATATGATCTTCTAAGCATTCAACAGAACTGTTGAATTGTAAAGGAGTCTTCCCATCCTAATCGATCTTCTGCGGATTGGGGTTTTTATAGGGTTCTTTGAAAGAACTTGATACATTTCTACTCCCATGATAGCTTCTATTTTGACCCACACTTGTAGTGGAAGTAATATTCTTCGAAATAGCAGTTATTTGTTTTTGTTGATACATTGATTCTCCGAAGTATCGACTTTTGTGATTAGGATGTCGATAAGGCATCCTCACAACTTGATCTTTACTTTGTATAATTGTAGTTTTTTCTTGATTAACATTTGGAATTGAGATTTCTTCATATCCCTGGATTGTTTCTACTTTGACATTTGAAGACCTCTTTACATCAACTGGATCTGTATCCTTTTGAGTTGTAAAGTTGATTGGGTCTATCATCATTTCCTTATCGACTAATGATGTTTTGCGATCTATATTTTCTTGTAAAGTCTTCTTATCATGCTTCAAATTTTTAATTTGTGTTAGTAAATTTTTTATTATGAACCCTTAGGCATGAAATTTCTTCTTCATCTTCTGATTTTCAGACTTTATTTATAATATTTCAATTCTATGGATTTTCATCTTTCATCTTTTTAATTTGTTCAAGCAATTTTTGATTAAGGTTCTTCAAATGATAAGCTTCTTCATCATTTCCTGATAATTTATTCCCTATATCTTGATTCTCTTGCCCCAACTCATGGACACGTTGTTTTGTATCCCTTGACTTCTTAATTTGAGTAAGAATTTTTTTAGTATGATTTTTTAAGCGAGATATTTCTTGGTTTTTATCAGCAATAACTTCATCATATTCTTAATCCTACATGTCTACATTTTCCATGAATAATAATGATGCCAAATTGAACATGTTGGGTAGAGATTTTCTTGAATCAATTCTTCCTATATTTGATCCCTCACTATTCCATTTTTTGCAATTGACTTTTGATGAGCATGTGGTTTCATTTTTGGAGTTACCTTTTTTCCTACATTGGCACTATGCTTTCACTTTTTTAACGAGTGTAAGGTAGAGTAGGAATAGGAGTAACATAGTTATTTTACTTACTTTATGCTTGCATGGTTTGGATGTTTGGTTTCATTTATGTTTGTATAGCATATATCTTGAATTGTCTTGGTTTCTTCAATAAAAACTACCAGTTGTTATTTGTTTAGTTTGCAGGTCAATATGGCTTGCTTTAGTACTAGTTTCTTTTTCCATGAAATATTTAATCTTTCACTTGATACCTTTCATTATATTGTTTAACTAAGCCTGACTTAGCATTGGTTTTCATTCATATTCATTAGGAAACCATGTGCATAATTCTTTGAAAATTTCAACTAGAAGATTTGTTTGCTTCATCAACATTCACTCAAACATTTATAGTTGGACAACTTATGATCATGAGATGGTGAAAAAGAATCTATTGTAGAATACTTTACAACTTGAGGAAGATAGAAATCAGGTTGGAGGAATCATATAGCATGTTCATGGCCTTGTTGTTCATAATCCACAATGGTTGTGCAAGCCCTATTAATCAATATTTTGATGGTTATGTTTCTCGTAAAATCTTATGGACCAACTGATAGATGTTGCAGTATCATGGGTTCATTCTCTTGGTTTCAGAACAAAGATGGGTGAGCTAAAATATGGTAAAAAAACTTCTCAACGGGTTTTTGATCACAGGTGAGATAAAACCTATGATCACCATAGATTAATTCTTTCATGATGGTGTATGTTGAGTAAAATCATCGGAGTGTTTGTTAGCCTATGAGGAGGATGTGTCTGAGACTTTCAATACATATATTCTTTTCCCAATTTTAAAATCTATTTTCACTTATTGGGAAAATAAATAGTGCATTTTATATCTATCACATACCTCTAGGAACAAAGCATCAAGTTTTAGTTTCCTTCTGATTGTTCTGAGAATATTGAAAAAGATGAGGGTTACCGAGCACATACACACAAACAATTTAATGTTATCTTTTGCATTACAAGCTCCCAAGTTTGAATTTTAAGGACAAATAATCTACTTATCAGCTTGGGTGACATGATAGATATCTCATTCTTAATCCCGTGATCTTGAATTGATTAAATCCATATTTTTATCATCATACATTGTCGATTATGAGGGTGAAACATAGTATTTTTCATATCAAATGACTTCCTTTAATGACTGGGGTATGTTGACATACAATGTTTTAATGCCTACTGAAGTTTGAAGACGTGTCCTTTGAAGCTCTTTGACTCAGATTTAACCTTCTTGATATGATTTCCCATTCTATTGTTATACTCTTCGAATAATCACATGAAATATATTGACTTGGCTGACTCATTGGTTTTTGTTGGTTCTCTCTTGATATGGTATTATTTTGATTTTCTCATGAAGTTCACTAGTCTGGTTGCATTCATTTTGATTTCACTCAGGGTTTTACATCATAATGTTTCTATTTATTTTGGATTTTTAGCTATTGAATGACAAGTGCATTAAGACAAAGTCATGAAATTCTAAACAGATCTCTTCAAGACACTGGTCTACGATTTTTGGGAAGTCTCACCAAAATAAATATTTCAAAACTCAACCAAACACACAAACATAAATCATATAGTAGGTTGAACATCTGCTTTCCCGGGAAAGAGAATTTTGACTCAAGGGAAATGAACTCCAACCTCTAAGACATTGATCAACAAAATTGTTCTCAAATGCACTTCTTTGAGGCAGAACTGGTAGTCATCACAACCAGAGTCATTTGCTGCCAAAAACGAAAACCTCTACTCAATAAACGAGTATTCAATCTAAGTCATCTCTACCTCTCTACTGGGATCTTGGAAATAAGAACTGGTAGGAATCATGATTTGGTTTCATATGTCCAAACAGATATGGTTTCCTATGTTTTCAAAATCATTATCTTTTGATTTAGTGTTCCATGCTAGCCCAAATACAAACTTTAGGTCTGGTTTATGTTGTAAGATCTCTGTAAACATGTTTTTCTAGGAGGGATTTATCTAATTCGACATTGCTTTTGGTAATATTTTCTAATGAGTCAAATACTTTTGTTCGAAGTTGACTAATAAATCAATTCATATCATTGGCCATTAGTCTTAATTGGTGATATGTGTTTTCCACCTATGAGAAGATCTCTTTTGTTGAAGATTTTTCTCACTAGAAGAGAAGGAAATGACCCAATGAATACAAATGAATTCACAAAATTCGACATGACCATGGGACATGTCACCTAGGAACTTTATTCATGGATCTATATTTGGATTCTATTCTCAATCCTCCACGTATGATTTTCTTAAGCACTTTCATTTATGAAAATTTTAGGTTGAAATCAATCTTATGTCTTGAACGGTTTGTCCATGTAGGTACATGTGTGCATTCGATATCGTACCCCTAAGGTTAACTAGCGAGGGTATGAGCATGCCACGTTGCAGAATAATTTTTAGAGTTGGGAGACATAGAGAGTGACTGAAGATCCTACATAGCCAGAGCAAATCATATGATGGGTAAAAAATAGAAGCTCATTCCAATACTTAATCCATGGAGCACAAGGCTGCAAAGATGAGCTGGTAGTTTTCAAAAAGTCATGATGAGAGATGCAATTCTTAGCCAGTGCTAGCATCGAATCCCATCTAAACAAAATGATATGATCATAGGATTTCAGAAGGATTAGGCTGCAAAACTTCTTTCTAGTTGGGATGCATGAACATCCTTAAAGCTGATGGAAAAACTCACATTCATGATCTCTTTCTCAGTCTACTTTATTTTTTGATTGGATATCTTCAATCATCAATTACCCAAAGTTTCATTTTTCAATTGTAGTAGGTTTTGGGTTGAGCTTGTCTTCTATCTCTAAATATGGTTGCTCTTGTTCATTCTTCATCATATTTTCTCTTGTAGGCAATTCATTCTCTAACTTATGTTTGTCTTATGATTCCTGATTATACTTGATGAAATATATACATCTCACCTTTGTTTGTCTTTTACAAGCAACACCTTTTCACTGGAAACAAGATCGAATCAAATTGCATCTCTTTCTTGGCTCATGAGATGAACTAGGGGTCTCTGTTCATGCATGAATCAAAACTATTTTGAAATATTATGACAACAATTAGACCATGACTTAATAGAGTGGTTAATAAATTATTATTCTTGCATGTTGTCTTGTGAGAAAACCCTATGTATCAGGGGAACCATCCACTCACTAAGCAGTTGCTCAGGTGAAAGGTGAAGTGTCAAAGTCTAAAGGCTCAAAATCAAAAGGGATAACCTTATTTAGCCAAGTGTAGAAAATATACAAAGTAAATATAAATAGATGGCAGTCATCCCTTATCAGGATAAAACAAGGCCAACACTTTCCCCATCCACCAGATACTAAGCATACACTAAATAAACCAGAAAAGAATGGGAAAAAAAGCTTGACCAAACTAGGGGACATGTAAATATCTTCGTCGGGGCTATGGAACCTCGTTGGTAGTGGACCAAGGTAGGTGACATTGTGGTGACTCCATCGAGGCTATGGACGCTCACGGGTAGTGGAGAAACACCTGAGGGATAACATATATGCACCTGGTGAAAATGTTTTTGTATATCCCAAACCTATATCATCCCCATGATGAAGATACCAACCAGAATTGTCGACGTAGTTTAAGGAAATAAATCTCACCATCATTCATCCTCTATTTACAGTAGACGATCTCTACTAGCTGACACGTACGCATCACTAGTGAACCCACCACAATTGAATATTTCAGGTAACTATTTCACATTAATTATGTAATTTCTGATCTTAAAAATAATTATACGACCCTCTACATTTTTGTTTCTCATAAGTTAAGGAAGACTAGCAGAGATTTTGGTTTCTCTCAATTTGTCACCATTTATTGTGCCACCACAACACCCTCCCTAATTTCTTCTTTTATCTTTACTCTAAGAGAAGAAATTGGCCCCCCCTTCTAAACTTTTCTACTGGAAAATCTCTCAGAATTTCTTAGGCGAATGGAAAATCCCAAGTCTCTCTTCTCACTCTCCATACTTTATCATTTTCAGTGTTTTCTTAAGATCACTTTGACTCACTGATACATAGTATCTATGAGTTCCCTCTTTCTTCGTCGATACATAGTGTATCCAAGAGCATATTCTTTCCATCGCCAATACATTATCAACAAGTTTGTGACCAACTCGTTGACATTGAAAGATCAACACCTCTTGAAGATTTTTGGGCATGAATTTTAGTGTATCAACGAGATTCCCACGAACATCACCAATACACCGGTGATTTTCCACCAAAATTCACCGATACACAAATATTTATCACTGGAAAAGTTCGTGTGACCGATTCTGGTACACTAAATATGTTCACACTATTTCCCCTGACACACACAACCTTACACCTACATTCTTCCTCCCATCTTCGTTGATACATCACGCACTGACGAGGTTCATCTCATCTTCTCCAATAAATCACGTATCAACGAGGTTCCTCTAATCTTCGCTGATAAATCACGTATTGGCGAGGTAACTCTCATCTTCTCCAATACATCACATATCGGCAAAATTCCTTCCTTTCTCTGATACACAATGTATCGGCGGGGTTCACCTCTCTCTCTCTCTCTGACACACTGCTTTTTGGTGAGTTTCCCTCTTCTATCGCCAATGTGCCAGCATAAAATATGTTGAACCCTCATTGAAACTGAGCATATCGTTAGTGATCTTCATTTCCTCACCGCCATATACTTTGTCAACAAGACACACCTTCATCTTGATACCTCTCCTATTCTCCTCTAGCTAAGATCCATCTTACTGCACCCATCAGTCAGGTTTCTATCGTTTTAGATGATTAATAATTTCATGCCTGATAGGATAATTGATGATTGATGCCTACCTTGCTTAATATAAATTATGTTTCATTCTTAATTGAGTGTTTTTATAATTTGGGCAAGTCTGTTTATGTTGTTAGCAACTTTCATTGTGCATACCATACTAGCTTTTATACTTTGCACTTCTTGATTTTATGACTAACTATGATCATGAAATTATCATCTATCATCATGTGAGTTAATTAAAGCATATATAAGACTCACTCTAGCTCTGAATTGCATCTCAAAGGAGAATCGATCCTCCCAGCTCCTAAACGGTGTTAAGCGCTCCAAACATTAACTAGTTATTTTCGAGGATTTGTATTTTTGAGCCACTAACACATGACCTCATATCCAATGGATGAATCAAGAGCATGTATAACAAACATAACATAGGAATCAATGAAATTGAATTCTGACAAAGTAGCAGCAAGAACGAGACCTGAACTTTCATTAAAAAACTCTTTTTCTCACAATTTTTGGGCATTCTTTAAAGTGTATTTTTCATCTCTAAGGTAGACCAACTGTATGATTCACATGATTATGATTCCAACATAACTAACATAATCAGAATCTGAGGCCACACCCTTCCCCATTTTCATATATATAACTATGGATGCATGTAAAGTGGAAGAGAGAAGGGGCGTGACCACACCCCTTCCCCCCCCTTTATATATGTTCAAAAAAATACAATAAACCATGCCATACATTTGAGAGGTAAGGTGGAGTAAAAGGGTGGGAACCACCCCCATTTTTAAATATTTTTTTAATTTTTAGCTATTTAAACATCAAAATTTTCACCCTCCCCAAAAATTGAAATCAAACCAAGTGCCCTCACTTGAAACTAAATCAATCGCAATGACTTAATTCAATCCCACATACAATATATCGATGATATTGATATAAGGTCTAAGTTAAGATACCACAACAACCACTTGCGATTCCATGCAAAATGACGTGTTTGGAGCTTCTCCAATGCTTTAAGACGTGCCTCAACCATCGATTCGCCAACAAAGGAGTCCACCCATTCCTCATTGACACACCCAACACAAGAGCTAATCACTTGATATTCACTTCTATATACCAAACCAGTTCATGCTTTCCTTGCCGATACATACTGGAGCAGTTCGTTCTTTCACAAATTTTTAACATTTTTTAGGATTTATATCTGGCACACAATCAACATTCCCAAAGAACATAATACCTCGATCTAGAATAGAGGAACCAAGAACTGAACTTAGGGAAGCATATACAAACTCTCACTTGGTTAATTTTTCATTTTTGTAGCTTCAAATGCATGTTTTTAATAGTTTATCTCGAATTTATTATGTGGTCACTCATTTATTTCATGTTGCATGCTTCTAGGTACCAATGCTAAAGGAAGGTCATACTCAAGAATTTGGATAGGCAACATGTCAGGGAAGCAAACCATGAAAGAAAAACTGCCACACATCGAGGAAATATGTCAATATGTAGAAGTACCCTCACAAATACGATATGACACGAAATATGATAGACCAACAACAAAAAAAAAAATTGTCACAACAACATAGGAGCAACGAAGTAGAATCAAACTCAAATGGCTGAAGAGGAAGTCTAAACCCCATGATGATTGAATATCAGACTTGGAGAAAGAAGATTTCCCAATGTATAGACCAGTCATCACAGTGGGTGAGGTGCACTATGGCCTAAATCTTTGAGGGCCCACCAACATTAAAATAAAAATTCAATATGTAACTGCATATCATACATTAAATCATAAATATTTATGTTTTCCTTGTTCTCTTATCCTTATGAAGGGGATAATGAAAAAAAAATGTAAATGAAAGGTCATGGGGAGGAGATGGAAGGCCAAAATTCAAGTTTAACTTCAATAAATACGAGGATTGTATCCAAGTAAGGGAATTTTGGCTCTTTGAGCTTTCATGTACTATTACTGAAACTTTTAATGAGGAGAAGCATGTTTGGCCAAGCTATTTTATGGAGAGATCTGTTTCTTGTGTTGGACGTATTGTGGACTATTCCTTTGTGTTTTGTCTTAGCACTTGGGCCGTGTAAGGATGTAATTCATATTGTAGAGTAATCTTGTGTATGATGGATTCATTCTTATTTATGTTCTTCAGAGAATATTCTTCTAAATTTGTGGGCATATAACTGTAAATGATTGTTTAAATACTAAAATCTAATGTGTTTGCAATTATTTATTCATAATATTGTCTTTGCTCTGTGTGAACTATTTCCCGGGCCATTGACAGGAGCATGGTTGGTTCTATGTTTTCTTTCTGGTTACCTTAGTTTCATCTGGACACATGCATATTATATTAGCTGCATTTCATTCTTTAGCTTAGAAAACCTTCATTGGTGGGTCGAGCCATAATCGGTAAACCTTAAACCAAAAATGGTTGTCAGGCTAGAATCCAGATGGGCTCCCTATTCAAAATGATGAGAGGTATAATTTGGACTTCTTATTGGGGGTAATCCCTGTTGTTGAAAAATGTAATTTTTCCCACGTCAACAACACACTCCAACCGCTTGTTATTCCACCTACTACATGGACAAATATTTCTATGGACTTCATTGTCGGCTTACCCAAATCAGGAAATAAATCCCTCATCATGATTGTAATAGATATCATTTCCAAATATGCTCATTTTTGTACCCTCTAACACCCATTCAGTGCATCCACATTGGCCCAAAATTTTATGGAAAATATCGTCAAACTCCATCGCACGCCTCACTCTATTGTCTCTGACCATGATATAACTTTCAACAGCAATTTTTGGAAAGAATTGTTCAAGATCCAAGTAATCCAACTGCACCTTGACATGGCCTATCATCCAAAAACTAATGGACAAATTGAAGATGCCAACAAGTGTTTGGATACATATTTTTTGTGTTTTGCATCTGACAAACAAACTCAATGGGCTCAATGGTGACCACTAGCTAAATGGTGGTACAACACATCTTACCATGTTGCCACTTGCATGACTCCCTTTGGAGCAGTCTATGGTCAAAAGACATTGTCTATTATCTCCTACCCACCCGGTGTATCCAAGGTTGAGGACGTTGACTGCACAATTATAATCTGAGCTTCCATTCTCCATACACTTAAAGAAAATTTGGTCATGGCTCAAAATAGCGTGAAGCAATAAGTAGATCAGGGTCGTTCCAAACATTAATTTGATGAATGGGACCATGTGTTTCTTCATCTACAACTATATAAGAAAAATTCGCTCAAGGATAAACACTGTCAGAAACTCACTCCCAATTTTTATAGTCCTTATAAAATTCTCAAGCACGTGGGGCCTGTGGCCTACCAGTTAGCTCTCCCCATTCTCGAAGTTCCATCACATTTTTCATTTCTCTTGTTTAAAGAAAGTAATTGGAAGTAAGTGCTAGACTCAAACTAGTTTCCCTGAATTGGATGAAGAAGGCTTCATTTGGTTGCATCCCCAAGAAATATTGGACCACCATGAGAGTCGTCTCTATCAATGCACCATCCATAAATTTTTAGTTCAGTGGAAGGATACACCACCAGAAGATGCCACATGGGATCCAACTACTATTCTCCAACAATTTTCCCATCTCACGCCTTGAGGACAAGGATGTTTTTCAAGGAGGAGGGCATGTTAGGGACCTAACTCCCTAACCCCTCATGTAGGTATAAATATATGTTTTCTATGTAATAAAGGTCAACATTAGTAAATAAGGCCTAAATAATAATGTGAACAAGTCTAATGTAAGAAGACTTAATTGAAGTTTCCACTTCTAGAAATATCTTCCTCTAGAATGTTCTTTAGAAGATAAAATTAGTATAAATAGGAGTAAAAGCATGAGAAATTATTGTATTGAGAGTTATTTTGTAATTGAGATATGTTCTATTGGAGGTTTTTCCCCTCAAAGAGGCAAGAGAACTTGGATTTCTATCAATAAAGGTATCATTTATGGTGTTATTGTTCTCTATATTTTGTTGTTTCTACTAGTATTCGTCATAGTTATCATGTTTTTATTTGCATAGTACAATTGGACGTAACTTACAAACAAATCTCACAACACTTAGACATTTTATTGATTTTTGTGTGATTCCTTACCTATGTAGAGATTCCCTTTTTATAACCATCTCCATTCACCTTCGCTCCAAAACATTCTCCCACACAAGTCATGTATCACACAACCCAATACCTATTTTATTTTAGCCTTCCCTTTAGTGTGGAAAACCCTGCATCATACGCTCCTTTCCATCTCTTTGCAGTCTCCATACTTCCGCACCTCCGCACTTCCGCACAACTTCTACCTCCACAATTCCACACACTTTTCCCTTCCGCATAAATTTCACCTTTGCACTTTTAAAATTCTACACAACTAATGTTATAAGGATTGATCTCTCTCTCTATATATACTTAGTGAAATATTTATAAATATCATGCAACTTGCACATTCTTCAAGATTCACTTATTGGACATTAATGAGTTCTGATTCATGAGGTAAAGGGCGGTGATTCAAGGATAATGTGAATTAATTATCTCGCTTTCCCATGAATCACTTGCTTTTCAAAATAACTTCCATTTGTGGTTTCTCTCACTTTGAAAGGAATTTGTACATAAGGAAAGGATGTTTTAATAAATTCGATTCATGCACTTAGCCTTTAAATAGGATTAGGTTCCGTAATTTATAAGTGATAGTGTCATGTATATCAAAGTGCATTGGAAGAATAAGGAATATGGAAACTAGAAGAAGGAACGAGCCCTTTTGTGGAGATACTGCTAACTCTCTCGACGTCCAAGACAAAGACTTCCATTGGTCCATGGCATATTAGTGGTATCAAATCTTAACTCCTAAATAGAGGAAAAATAACAAAATCTGGATGATAATCTTAGTAAATGCTAGTTGTATGATTGAAGTCTTTGACTTCAGAGAGATGATTACCTGGTGTGATCATAGATTTGATCCAAAAAGAAGAATGATTTGAGTAGTTCTTGAAGGGAATAACCCTGTTCTATTAACTCCAAAAAAAATTAAAAGGATGCTTCGTCTACCTGCTTCCAATAAAAGTCTTAAGCTTTCATAAGCTAACTCTTTCATGGATTCTCAAGGTGGTGGGGTGAATTTGTTAAAGGATTTCATAGTTACATTCATAGAAGTGTTGTCCAACTTCTTGGCCATCAACATATCTCTATTGGTGGATACATATCATGATTTTTCATGGTTGTTTGTGTACTTTATGGGATGAGAATCCACTTCTCACATTCCCAGGTTAGTTTTGTACGTATTGTGTTTTTCTTTTCGAAAATAAGTCATCTTCGACTAGGTTGATGTAATCTCAAAGGATATTTCCTTTTAGCTAGACAACTATTTAAAGACCCAAATATTTTTCATGACCACACATATGGTCTTGGCAACCACCTATTGTAATGTCTTTGAGGGGTTTCCCCTAAGAGGAAATTTATATGTTTATAATGAACTAGTTCAATTATCCTAGCCTATTCTTTGGAAACATAAGGAACCATTCCATTTCTATCTTATTCATGATAAATTCCTTAGGGAATTTCGATATATGATGACTAGAGATATAACTAGAAGG
>ML810577.1:60543-90107 GCA_009831015.1 Picea engelmannii | reverse complement strand
CTTCTTCTCTTGGAGGCTAATAACCTAATATTAATTATCTTCTTGAGCCGACAAGACTTCTAGGGTTATTAGCCAACTCATTAGGGTTTTCTCTTTCTTTCCAGAGTCTTCTATTCTCGTCAGGTTTACACATGGAGGTAAATACATCTCGTAGCTACCATAGTATTAACACTCCCTCCTAACTAGGGAGGTATTACAGGTAATGGTCTTGAGCACAAAAACATACCATTTACTCGGTAGCATCAATATAGTCGTCTAGACTATCTCATGACTAGATCATGAGCATCACCATCACCATCAGCTGCATCATCTCTCGAAACCATACTTCATCTGAGTAATTAGACATGATGCTGGATAAGTCACTCATACCACAGAGTGATACAAGAGCCATTCTTATAATATAGAAGAGTAAATGCTCTTGAACCATTTTTCGTCTGGAAAATCTATGTTCATCATTCATCTGGATGATGATGATCTCCAATAAAATGTTGATAGTATTCATGGAAATTAGAATAAAAATAGACCACAACTGTGTCTATCCATAGTAGTACATAACTATAATCCAGTGGTACACTACCACACCAAGTAACACACAAGTACTTGATCAACAACGTATAGTCACGAACAGTGGAACATATCCACCACAATAGTCTTCATCTATTGTCATACAGTCTTCATAACATTTGATAGAAACCTACACAGAAACAATGTTATGATATAAATTGAATCATCTGGGCCAATATTTCACTCACATCTGTGAGCTCTGAAAGAATATCTGCCTCAGAGTAGAATAATGAGATATCTAGACTATTCTTCTAAAGCAAGGAAGAATAACTGTCATGTCTTCTGAACCTGGACCATTCCCCACCCTGGGCCATTCTTCCTACACTAATAAAAGTGCACCCTGAGAGAATTTATAACCCTAAGGAATGTTGAGCCTGGACCATTCCCTACCCTGGGCCATTCCTCCTACACTAATCAAAGTGCACCCTAGAGAGAATGTATAAACCCTATGGAATGTCTGTCCCTGATTACTGAGCCTGGACCATTCCCCACCCTGGGCCATTCCTCCTACACTAATCAAAGTGCACCCTAGAGAGAATGTATAAACCCTACGGAATAACTGTTCGGACCAATTCCTCTGTTAACCACAGGAGGAAAAGACTGTCCTGCATCAACCTCCAAAATAGACCATTCCTCATGTTAACCACAATGAGAAATCGTTGTTCAGCGAGGCAAGCCAGTCTTCTTGAGTAACCCTCAAGAAGAGAGACTTCCCTAGACCACTCCCCATGTTAACCATAATGGGAAGTCATTGTCTATGATACATCATCAATCAGACTACTTCCCATGTTAACCACAATGGAAAGTGACTGTCCGTCAGAAATCTCAATCCACTTTTCGAATAGGAAAGCATCTGTTCAAGATGGAATATTTTTCAAATTTAAAGATGAATGTCTTCAATAATGTTTTCAGTGCTCCCTCCTAACTTGGAGAGTCATTTCTTCCATTTTCAATAAGAAGGAATTTGTTTCCACGATCTCTAGCTTGAGTACGAAAACTCTTTCATCTTGGATAGAAGCTTTACCAAAATGTCTGCTTATCTGCTCATCTGTGGAGATATGTATTGGAGAATAATTTTCTCCTTTCTGGACTTCATTATGGATAATGTAATGCTTGATTTCAAATGTACTTTAGTCTAGAACATTGTGAAGGCTTCATGTAGATCTGAACAATAGAGTATATCATAGTTGGAAAAATGGAACATATCTATGTGGCACTTATTCTGTCATCATGAGATCTGATCTACTGAGTAGTCATCTTGATGTTATAGGAAATCTTCACAACGCTTTTTCTATGCACTGGAGGTTCTCCACCAAGTTATCTTCTTCTATCTGCGTACATGAGTCTCTTTCTAGTATGCCTCAAGGTCTTGAGATTGCCCTTAATACACTCTTTATTCAATTTCTCTGGAGAACATTCTTTTTATTCATTTGATGTAGAACTCCAACTCATGGATGTTGCGGATAATATAATGACTCATGTAGAGATAAGTCTGGTTTACTGGAACAAGTAATCATCATAGTCTTCTCCCTCCATCTGGGAGAACCTCTAGTTCTAGGTCTCATAATGTTTTCATTCATAATTCTTCTATACACTTGTTATTATATCACGACTTTCAGTTCTTCTGCTTGATTTCTTTTAGTGAGTTCATGTCAGGCTGGTAATCTTGTGATTCTTGATGCAATGACTGGTTGTTCTGATTTCTCTTTCTTTCTTGGAATCTTCATGTTTTCTTTAGTTCTTGGGTTCATGGAGTTTCTTATAGATTCCATTCCCTAGAGATTCCACTTCTTCCTTTCATCATAGGATTACGGATATGGATGGACAACTAGGAATAATTTAAGGGTTCTCTTCAAAGAAGTCTTCTCTTGCGGTTGAACTGAACACGTATTGTCTTTCATGGCTGCTACCATGGATATATATATTTCATCATCTTTAATGGATCATAGGATTAGCTCCTTCCTAACCCTTGCTTCATGTAAGAGTGCATATAATCGGCTCCCTCTGTCTAACAGATTCCACGCTTCCATCTGCATCCTTATTTTCTTCTGCAATATATAATTGGCTCTCTTGTCTAACAGATTCTAGAACGTCATAAGTCTTTTTCCAATTTCCTCTCGATTGCTGACTTCTTTCTGTCTTTGCTTCTTCTAAGTCTTTTCATGATTGATTCGGCTTATCTTGTAATAGCTTCCACATGATTTGTATTTCATCCTTTAATGTGTATTATCTAATGATATCCATTTTCATCTTGTTTTTCTTCCATATGTATAGTTCTTCTTGGAACACATTATTTTCCAAGAGATTGATATACAAGATATGTATAGAGACGATGCAAGCAAGATATGTACAGAAAAATAAGAAGAGTGTTGTTACCTTTTAGAAGAATAAGTCTCTTCCATCCTACTTAGCCTTCTTTGTAGGTTCCTTTTCTTTGACAATCGATGCTTCGTGTTTCTCCATCCTTTTCTTTAGCTTGGGACAATGATTCTTGTAGTGACCATACTTTCGAGAGTTGAAGCATTGCACTTATGAAATGTCTTTTTCCTGATTTGGCTTCCTCCTTGAACCAAACTTCCTTTTGTTCCTGGAGTTCTTGAATCTTGCTGTGAAAGCTTGATCGTCGTACTTCTTTTGGGGTTTCTCCTTTGCATTGTTCCTTGATTCTTCTTGAGCACAACAATTCCAAAGTTCTTCAAATGTCGGATACTCCTTCCTTGTGTTCATGCTTGCGACAAATGCATCCCATGTATTGGGAAGACCATTGAGTACTATGTTCACCAATTCCTTTTCTGAAGTGATATCTTCAATAGCTTGTAGTTGATCTCTTAACTAGGAGATCCTTACAAAGTATGATGTTATGTTATCGTCATCATTCATCTTCATGTTACAGAGCTCATTCTTAAGACTCATAACTTGTCCAATGTTTCTGACTGAGAAGAGATTTGTTAGGGCATCGTACATCTTCTTCGATGAGTCAAGATGGGAGATGTAGGGTATCAAGTGGTCTTTTATAGAATCCACTATGATACTCATGGCATTGATGTCAACATCTTTGAACTTCTCCATAGTTGCAACATTCTATGGTTCCTTCTCTTTTCCTTCTTCAAACTCTGGCTTCACGATCTTTCCTTTCACGATATCCAACACTTTATTCTTGGCAAGGATGAGGTCAATCCTTGTCTTCCACGCTCTGAAGTTGGAGGCTCCATCTAACTTGTTCTTAGACTTCATAGAGTTAGTCATGGCTTGCTTGACTTGGTCAAACCCTAGATTTGACCAAAAATTCAAGCTTCACATCTTGGCTTGCTAAGAGTATCAGGAGATGCGCTAGGCTAGGGTGCATTGATATCTCTAGAGATTAGGTCAATCTCTTCACTTAAGGTGCCTCAACGAGAGGATTAGGGTTTCTGCAACTGCTCCTGCTAGTAACCCTAGCGACAGTGTCTTGGAAGATGCTTCTTCTAGTAACCCTAGAGGCATTTCCTCAGCGAGCTCAATATCCTAGCAGCTATGTTTCCTTCCAGCATTTAGACTGAATGAAGGAGGTGTGGTCCCATAACCTGTTAGAATATATAAGATTGTGTGCTCGTTTTACCATTGACGATACCCTCGTCACCCAACCATAGGCTGAAGCCACCCTCCGAGCACCTTAACCTTGACTGAGAATTACTCTGGAAGCAAACCCTAGGCTAGATAGCCAAACAAGGTGTAGCGCATCTTCCTCCGAGGATAACGCACCAACAATAGTTGATCAGATAGTCCAAACCCTAGCCAAGAGATAGTCCAAGCCAATGCTGAAACTGGTTGATGTAGTAGCTGCACCTACAACTCTCCTCCACACGTGCACACCAAACTGGGAACTGCAGTGTGCACCAGTTTCTCTCTGCAATTCTGAGATGTGTCAAATGAGAACTGGCACCCTGTATTTATAGTGGTTCTGCCAGATTTGTTGGGGCCGACTTCTCCTTCTGGATATGTGTCTGTTCAGTATATTATTATTATTTCTGGTCGACTTCTTCTCTTGGAGGCTAATAACCTAATATTAATTATCTTCTTGAGCCGACAAGACTTCTAAGGTTATTAGCCAACTCATTAGGGTTTTCTCTTGCTTTCCAGAGTCTTCTATTCTCGCCAGGTTTACACATGGTGGTAAATACCTCCCACAACTACCATAATATTAACACTATTATGGATCTTTGATTATGTTGGTTCCAAAGAAAGATGGGACTTTTGGTATGTGCATCAATTTTAGGGCACTCAACAAGATCACCGTTGAGAACCATCACCCATTATGAAGGATTTATGACTTTCTAGACCAAAGTACAAGGAGAAAAGTATTTTTCTAATCTATACCTTAAGTGAAGATGCTATGATATAAGAATAATGGAGGAAGATACTTTGGAAGATCGCTAAAGGATTGTTTGATCATTAGTAATGCCATTTGGGCTTACTAACACACCAACCATATTTATGAGGTTGATGAATGTCATTCTTAGACCCTTCATTGATTCTTTTGTAGTTGTATATTTGGATTACAACTTAGTTTGCAAAAATACTTGTAAGGAACATTTGAGCCATTTGAGGCAAGTGTTGGAAACTCTCGACGATGAGTTGTAGCTAAATATGAAGAAGTTTGATTTTTCTAGGCATGTGCCTCTATATAGAGGTTCATGATTGGTGGAGATCAATTGAATTGAGCCTTGCCAAAGTGAATACCATTCAAAATTAAACTTGGTCCATGAATGTCATAAATGTAAGAAGTTTTTTTGTTGCTTGTTCATACTTTTAAAATATTAACTCACATTTCTTAAATATTATTGCTCATTTACATTCGTTGATAAGAGAACATAGTATATTTATTTATATGAAAGAAAATAAAAATCCTTAGACATCTTAACAAACAAGATTTGTGAAGCCTCGTAGTTAGGGCTTCCAAATCCATAGAATCTCTTGAGATTGAGTTTGAAGCATGTGGTTATGATATGGGGGAATTCCTCATACAAGAGGGAAGATCATTTTCTTACCATTTAGAAATATTTAATGGAGAAGTGTTATGATATCCTATGTATGACAAGGAGCTACAAATTTACATGAAGCAACAAAGCATTTAAGCAAAAAAGCATTTGAGAGATTTCATCCTATGGAAGGAGACAATGATTTATACAAACCATAGACCTTTGTAGTTTTCATAGACACACAACACAACAACTAAATGTCTTATCTACAACAATTTAAGCTTATCATTAAGTAAACGAAGAGGGTTACACACAACATTGTTGATTTCTTACCTAAACTAGTGAAGTTGATGATAACTCTCATGACCATCATGCATATACAACCTTTTCCATTTGAATATATCTAGATTCATTTTGAAGAGAATAGAGGATTTCACTCAATTGTAGTTGAATTGTAGCAAGGATCAAGGAATCTCAATTACTAATTAAAAGATGGATTGTTTTACCAATATGATAATTTGTGTGATTGATTGGAGAATGTAGAACCATGTTGTCAAGAGAATCCCATACTTCTAGAGTTGTTGTCCATTTTGGAGTTGGGAAGACCTTGTTAAACTTTCAAAGGTATGTGTATTGGCCAAACATGTCAACTCATGTCGCTAAAATTATATGGCATGTGTGTTTTGTTGTATGTCAAATATCACCAATAGGAAATTGGGTTCATATATTCCTTTTCTTATACTGGTTCGACCATGGGAAATCATTTCAATGGATTTCCTGGGAGGATTGTCAAAGACTAGGCAATGACATCATTACTTATTTCTAGTTGTCAACAAATTCAACTAGTCACTGCAATCGATTCCTTGTAAGAAGAATCTCTCTAGATAAGAGGGAACCAAGTTGTTTTTCCTAAAGATATGGGTGCATTTTAAATTGCATGAATCCATTATTTTCAACCACGATAGCATATTTTTGAGTCTATTTTGGAAAGTGTTACAGGGTAATGATGGACACTAAGTTGAAAATGAGTACACCCTTTCATCTATAGACTAATGGGAAAATGGAAGTGATCAATAGGACCTAGTTCATCAAATGAGGGGGTTTAATAGAATGCAACCTAAGAATTGGGATGATAGGATACCATTTATACAACATTATTATGATCCATTAATTCATAGTTATAATAGTAAGTTACCGTTCGAGACGTGTTTGGGATTTTTTCCTCAGACACCCTTTACTATTTCATCTGTGTAAACTACATGAGAGAAATTAATGGAGAAAGATGGTGATCGAAACAATTCCATAAGGATTATCAAAAGAATTCAATAGATACATAAGAAAGTGGAAGATAAATTGTAGAGAGAACAACAAAGGTGTAGAGAAAGGAATGATCTACATAGAGTATCTCATCAAGCTAGAGATTCTTCGGTATCCAAACTGTGTGTGGAGTTTTTAAATCTCCAACGTTTGGAGTGGACACTCCACCCATCATCAAGGGCATAAGAGTTTATATTTTTCCAAAGAGTGATGAGGTTTGTATATAAAGGAGAGAATAAGGTCAACAACTCTTTTGGCCATTTTTAATCCGAGCTTCTCGAATATCCGAGCCTCTTTCAGACAGTCCTCTCCATAGAGGTTAAGAATTTGAGTATGCATGTTTTCACAGTTAGTCATAATGCTAAAGAGTCTTCATGATCCAAATTGTGTGTGGAGTTTCGAAACATCCAACGTTTCGAGTGGAAACTCCACCCATCTTCAGGGACATAAGAGATGATAGTTTTCCAAAGAGTGATGAGGCTTGTATGAAAAGGAGAGAATAAGGTCAACAACTCTTTTGGCCATTTTTATTCTGAGCTTCTCGAATATTTAGGCCTCTTTCAAGAAGTCCTCTCCATAGAGGTTAAGAATTTGAGTATGCAGGTTTTCACAGTTAGTCATAATGTTAGAGAGTCTTTAGGATCCAAACTATGTGTGGAGTTTTGAAATGTACAATGTTTCGAGTGGACAATCCACCCCTCATTAGGGACACAAGAGCTAATTGTTCGCCAAAGAGTGTTGAGGTTTGTATATAAAGGAGAGAATAAGGTTAGAAACTCTTTTGTCCATTTTTATTATGAGCTTCTCGAATATTCGAGCCTCTTTAAGGAGGTCCTCTACATAGAGGTTGATAATTTGAGTCTGCAGGTTTTCACAGTTATTCATAATGCTAGAGATCCTTTAGGATCCAAACTGTGTGTGGAGTTTTGAAACATCCAGCGTTTCAAGTTGGCACTCCACCCATAAACAGGGACATAAGAGCTGATAGTTTTACAAATAGTGGTGGGGTTTGTATTTAAAGGAGAGAATAAGGTCAACAACTCTTTTGGTCATTTTTATTCTGAGCTTCTCGAGTATCTCATCAATTTTAGGTGGTATATATGGTGTGGTTGCATCTTAATAATAAATAGGTGCAAGGCCCATGGAAGAAGATAAAAACCATTATGTATGGTCCATTTCAGATTGTGCGATAGGTTGGGGAAAATGATTGTTTACTAGATTTGAGAACATATATGAGCATCTATTATGTTATCAATGCAAATAATGTAAATATTTGTGAACCTTCCATGCTTGATGAAAGGGTAGAAGAATTCCTTTATCCCCATAGGTTGAAGACTTGGTGCCAAATGTACATAATAAGTTGGACCATGACACTGTTTTGCAAAAAATGCTTCAAGAAACTCACAGGGATAAACAAGAGTTGCTAGGAAATATTTTGAAGTGCCAAGTTCCTACAAAATAAAAATGGCATTTGTTAGAGGAGGTGAAATACAATTTTCTTCATCTTCTTCGGGATTGGTTAGTTTTTGGCAACCAAAAAATTCCCAAAGGGGGAGGTTTGATCCAAAATTTGATCGACTAGAGGACTAGAGGTAGGATCAACTGAGAAAGTTGGTTGGACCAAGTCAAATGACTAAGAAATAATATCCGACTAAAATAGAGTTGATGACAAAGTCAACTAGCATATTAACTATACTTGATTGACTAGTGCACATATGTCAACGTCCAAGTAGGGATTCATGCTCAAATTTAATGAACAAGTGGATTAAAGTATTGGTGACAATCGTTTGAGTAGTATTAAATTATTTAGATAGATGTTAGAAAGGAAGCATATATGCATCGTGCAATTACCATGATGAATCGACTAGATAGTTAACATAATTTACCAAATTACCAAAGAGAAGTTGAACGGTTTGAAAACTAAAGGGATGGAAGATCAATTGAATCAGTTTAACTGATACTTAGACATGTTTTCAAGGCCACCCAAATCCAATATTATAACTTTGGTAACTCTTATGGACATGGATCCTTTTACCCATGTTGCATACATAGAAGATGAGGACTTTAAAGATGTATTTCAACAACTACAGGGCCAAATTCATGTAGTTGAAGAAGACGATAAAGATGACTATCATATCTAAAATGGGTTTCTCTACAAGCTACATAAACTCTCTTTTCCTAAAGGTGAAATATTGAACGTATAAGAGATGGTCACACATCCAAGGTTGCAGGACATTCGTTTGTTGGGAAGACAATTGCCAACTTACAAAGGTATGTATATTGGCCCACAATGCAAGAAGATGTAGTTTGGTTTATTAGAGGATGCATAATTTGTTGTATTAGCAATCCTAGTAACAAAAACAAAGTTTATACCATCCCTTACCTATAATACCCACTATACCCTTAGATAACATATCCATGAATTTTATGGGTAGTTTTTCAACAACTAGGAAGGGACATGACTATCTATTTGGGGTAGTTGAAAGGTTTGACAAGATATGCATTCTCATGCCTTGTAAAAACACCATCAAAGGACAAGAAATATCAAATATATTTTTTCAAAAGTTTTGGATGCGCTTTGGGATACCAAGGAGCATCATCTCAAACATGGATACCATATTTCTTGGACTAAACTTTGGGAGAAGATTGACACAAAGTTGAAGAGATATACAACTTTCCATCCATAGACAGACGAGCAAACATAAGTAGTCAACAAGACATTGGTTCAAATTTTGAGGGGTAACAACTAGAAGCATCCAAAGACATGGGATGAAAATCTGATTTATATTTAACCCTCTTATAATAGAGAAATTCACATTTCTACTGGTAAGTTCCCTTTTGAAACTTACTTTGGCTATTTCCCACCTTATCCCTTGGATGTTGTGTATGGATGATAAGGAGGAGTGAAACATGACATCACATGAGATGCATAATTTTTTTTATTTTTTTTTTAAATATTAGACAGATCTGTTTTCAAGTACATGAGACATTGAATAAGTCATAGGTAAAGTACAAGGCCTCACATGATCAACATAGAATTGAGAAAAAATTCAAGGTGGGGGACATAATTTGGTTGCATTTAAACAAATAAAGGCTACAAGGTCCTGGTAAGAAGATTAAGGCTATGAATTATGGTGCTTTTGAAGTATTGGAGAATGATTCAAAATGCATCATTGTATAATTTTTCATCTACCTTGGTACTTTCTGGGTGGAAAAATTGGAAGAATTATCTTATAGGGCCCATTTTAGTGGTAGGTCCCAATTTGGAGATTTGGGGTATGAAACCTTCTAGATCCATTTTGAGGAATCAAACAACATTTTTTGGGGTAAAAAACGTGCAAGCATATCTTGCATCTCCTCGACACTATTTTTCACATCGTTACCTTTCCAACGGTGCAACAAACACCTCAATTGGATCTCGTATGCATAAGTTATACCTCTCTCAAGTTAACCTACCTTGCTGACCACCATGGTACGAGTGGATGCCACATCATCCCCCATTACTCACACATGTGGGATATCCACGTGTGAACTTTCAATAATTTTCTAGAAGGTCCAAAACCTTATCATTAATTGAGGTTTGAGGATGCAAAAACCTAACCCTAGATGGCTATTGAGCTATGTTAAATATCGAGATGCTAGGAAGAGAAGGGGTCTCATTATTTGTATTCTAATTGTGCCATTATTTAATTTGTATTTTACTTGTTCCATAGTTGAGCAGAGCATACAAAAAGTGGGATTTGAGAGAATAACTGAGGTGGGAAGAAGAGTTTGTAGTAACCATTCAGGCCACAAAGTCATAAGAAACTCCATAGCAAGTGCTCCCTTCATTGTACTTGCATTTCATAATTGAAGAAAAGAGAGAAGAGCATAGGCCCAACCTTATGGATGGGTTTTCTTCCATATTGGGTCTCCTAGGATATATCTTATGGTCAATTGTGTGGATGGTGTGCATATCTGCGTGTTCTTTTTTTTTTGTATTTAGTTATTTTAATAAATTTGAGAAATAAGCTAATAATAATTAATTTGGGATCTAGGGAAATAAATTGCATAATCTAAGATTTCATAATATTATAAGATTTTTTGTGACAAACTGTTCCAGTGGAATATCTATAGAAGTTTACATATCAGAGAAGGTGGATGATAATTCCTACAAGCTTATTCTACCCACATATATGTGCATTTACTCAGTAGTGAATGTGGAAAATTTTAAACTCCATGAACCTTACATGTTTGATCAAGAAACCGATGTGAAGGTCCTACCTACCATGGAGGACCTAGGACCAGAAGGTCAGATAGAGTTGGCAACAGATATATTTTTGCAGAAGAAGTCCATAAGTATGAGATAGGGGAAACATGAACTTTGGCAAGCTGGATTGAAAGGACAACTTCTAGGTAAGGTTAGATGGTGCTCCATTGAAAAGGTAGAGGAAACATTTCCTCACCCCAGTCAATAAACAATTTTGGGGACCAAAATCTTCCCTTAGTGGGGAGGTATGATCTAGAATGGATCATTATATAGTTTTTCGTCTAGCTTAGTAGTTTTTGGGTGTAAAAATTGGAGGAATTGGCTTGCAAGGCACATTTTAGAGGTAGGTCCCAACTTTTGGTGATTTGGGTTTTGAATACTTCTAGAGTTGATTTGAGGAATCAAATGACACTTTTTTGGGTCAAAACTTTGTGAGCATAACTCTATCTCGTTGACGCTATTCTAGACACTAAGAGATGACCATCGATGCATAAATCACCTCAATCCGAATTTGTACACGAAATTTATGCCTCATGCAAGCTGAAATACCATATTGATCACCATGGTACCAAGTGGATGCCACACCATCCCCCATTACTCATGCATGTGGAATTTCAATAATATTATAACAGGTCCAAGACCCTAACACTAATTGAGGGTTGACACGTGCAAAAACCATAACCCCGACCCTAAGAAAGGAAAGGGTTCCAATCTTTTAGTATTGTTATTTTTTCATAGGTGAGCATAGCATCTAGGAGTGGGACAATGAAGCATAATAGAGGAGGTAGAAAAGAAAATATATTTATAACATTTATCTACTTTAGTTAGAAACATTTACGTACACTAATAAACAAGTGAAAACTTAGTTGTAGTAATTCATTGTAACAGATAGATAGAAGCTAGATAGTGATAGTTATTCTCTCCTACTTACCACTTGAATTTTAGTTTCAACGGGTGAGCTAATCAAACATGATCAATTTTTTATGTGAATTAAGCATCATCTACTTGGTTTATGCCTTCACAAACCTGGAAAATAAACAAAATAAAAGGGTTATAAATTCTATCTATCTCGGTACAATCATTAACTAAAATTTAGTCTACGTTGTTGTTATTGATATGTTTTATTCGTATTTCATTGCAGATAGAGGTGTTTTCCATAAACATAAATATAATTACAAAATAAATCTAACAGTTTTCGATTATTATTATTAGGTTCTCTTTCCATTATCTATCACGAGCGCCACCTTCCTCCACCTCTCAAGATGCTAAATACTTGACCATCCATGAAGATGCTAAATATTCGAAGGGACAAAGATTCAAGATTGAATACTCTTTTTAGCATTGCTCCGAGGAAAAAACATTAATCTTTTTTTATGTTGTTCCAATTGGAATGGAACCAATGCACCCTCTCTCGTTGGTTCTCATTGACATGCAATTCAAGACTTCGGTTCTAACTTCGTAATTCAGGATCCCTGAAATACCCACGTAAGAGGCCCTGTTTTGTTTATTGTTGAGTCCTCTCCCACTAGTCGAGCGACTTCCCTCTAAATGAGTAATACTCTAGAAACCGGGTAACACTCTAGAAAGTGAATTGATAACGAGTAATATCAAGTGTTTCATAACACTTATCAAGTGTACAAAGTTTGTTTTTTTTTCAACAGAAACAAATTCTTATATTAATAAATATAAATAGGATTTTACATAACACTGTCTTCTGGAACATTGCTTAAGTTACCTTTTTTGTAGCATCACAAAATTCTGTTCTTTTTACATTTTTTCAAAAAAAACTATAAAACTTCTAAGATACAAGTTCAAAAGTATATGTCAACTATTTTACTTTACAGAAATCAAAATACAAAATGTATCAGTTCTTCATCTTTATAACATTGTTATATTAACCGATAACTAATCTTTTAAAAGACTTTGTTTGTATTTTGTACCCTCTGCATAAAATATTCCATCCTCGTCCAGTTGCAATGCTTATTTTGAGAGCTGGTCAACTTCTTTATTATATTCTCTGTAAATGTGTTGATATTTGAATTGTAGAAACTTCCCTCTCAACATTCGAATTTTTGTCATCCATGGCTGCAAAGTAACCACCTGTAGATTGTTTTCATTAGTAAACCGGTCAATTATAATTTTTGAGTCCCCTGCCAATTGTAACCTTGCTACCTTTTTATAACATGCAAAATATAAGATACACCACAAAGATAGTAGTTCACCACTGGTGTTAGTTCCTCTACCACAATTCATCTTGAGTCTGAAAGTCCCAAAAACTGGAAATTTTAAAAGAGCTCCAACCCCACATTTATTACCCCTATCTTGTGCAGCACCATCAAAGAATCCCACTGCTAGATCCTAATCAATAATAGGAGGCCTATCAATCCTACTATGTTGAATAGGTTGAGCAATTTTTAATTCACCCAACTCTTGAAGTATTATGTTGCCTACCCTGACCGTCGAAATAGGATAATCTTAAAAAATAACCAGGTTCCTTTTCTTCCAACTCTCCCAACATATATAACAAGGTATTTATTTACAGTTTTCCCCCTTCCTTATCTAGTTTTGAAAGCACTCTGCAATCTGTCCTCCTTTCCAAGTACTATTGATTTTTAGCTCCTTTATTATTGTAAACCAAATGTTTTTAGTAAAGCTGCACTCCACGAATAGATGATACACTGTTTCCTCACCGTTACCACATAATGCACATCTACTAGGCCTAGTTATACCTCTTTTGATCAGATTTTCCCATGTAAGGATGACTTTGAGAGGTAACTTCCACCTCCAAAGTTCATTATACCAAAAAGTTGTATCTTCCTCCATATCCTCCATCACTTGTACATCATAAGCTAGCTTGGCACTTACATGTCCTCTTTTAGTATCCCATGACCATAGTAAGGTATATTTCTCATTATTTAATTCAAAACCTAAACCAATTAGTCCCCTTACAAACATATTCCATTCCTATTTTTGTTCTCCTTCTAGTCCTAAAGATTCTTCTTTATTCCATCTTATATAACTTGTATCCTCCAAATCATTTTCCCTTTCTTGTGCAAGGTACTCTATTCCTTGTGCCTTCAATGTGTTTATGAGATTCCTTGATAGTTTATAATAATTTTGTGATCCAAACATTGGATCAACTCCAATTCTGATATCCTTTCCATTACCAGGATTCCAAACTAGCCAATCAATAATAATAGTTAATGATGATGTAAGGGCCCTCCAACTATTTGAAATACCATTCCATTTTTTCCATCCATCCCTGAACCATTCAACAACAATTTTCTTCTTAAGGTATTTTTTATGAATTACCTCATGCCATAGTCCAAGCATGAAGCATACAGAGCTTAAATTGAAAGTAGTCATCAAATCTCCAACAAAAATAATGCCATGTCATGCAATCGTATCTCCCAACAACATCAATTGACATAGAGGAATTTTCATTAGATTCAGTGGAGCCCGATGGGAGGTACCACTAATAGAGTGATCATCTCAAGTTTTTTTTCTTTTCGTTAATCTCAATGGTGAGGTACATGCCAAGACTCGACATTTCCATGAACTTGAATTTTCATTTGCAATCTTGCACTTCATTCTCCTCCCATGTAAGTTGGTGATACAAGGTTTATAATTACATGATTTTAGTGTTGGTTTTTCAAATATTTTCCAAAATGTTATGGATATGAAAGCAAGTTATGAAGGGTAGTTTGATATGAATTCATTTTCTTGGATGGAAGTACACTAGCGTCATAGTGAATGGGTCCTTGTCCTTGGCCTTTTGTCAAAAGTTTGATAACATTCTTAATTTATTGGAAACAAATTCTGTTAGACATGCTTTATATTATTATACCAAATATTTAGTATAATGTTTTGTTTTTATGCAACTTAAAATTGTTATTTTTAGAGTAAAAACCTGCGAACATTGAAATGAATAATTATTTTGTGTAGTAAATTTTGGTAGATAAAAGATAAAACAATTAACTTGAGAATAACCAAAATGTATCCACACAATAAAAAATATAAGAATATAGAGAGAAATTTTAATATAGGGTAACACCATCAATTACTCTTTATAGAAGGAATCATTTACAAGTCACACTTATTACAATACAATTCTCTAACATATTCAATATAATGATACTCATGTATATATAAATAATGTGTCACGGGTATTCTCTCTATAAGAATATAGGGAGAACTCTTAAGGTATGGTAAGATGGTCAATTACTCCTTATGGAAGGAGTTACTTTACAAGTCATGTTTGCTACAATACAATCCTCAACGTATAAAATACAATGATTCTCATGTATATGTATACTTTCTCATGAGTGTTCCTTGGGGTTTATGCCAATGACCCCTCGTTATTATATTATCCCTATAAAAATTGAGTGAGAATATTTATTATCTACTTACTACCAAGTGGGTCTTATTCCATGATTGTTATAGCAAGATTTGCCTCACCCTCATGCAATCTTGCACAAAAGGCCTTTTTCCATTTCCCTATGCAGATTTGTCATCCCTTTTTGCAAATACCAGAGCTAAAAATACAATTTTTTCCACATATACACACCTTTCCTACTATACAACATGCTTATACGCAGGTTGCACCACTACAACCTGCGTACATCAAGGAATGTGCCCAAGATTTAAAAATAGTGTCGGGTTTCCATGTCACGACATGAGATCAATGATCCTTGGCCTTCCATATACTAGAAACATTCTGACTCGGCCCTTCAGTTCCAATTGAAGGCTATAAATGGGCCAAATTCGAGCTATGGAAAAGAGGAGAAAGAATTCAACTTTGAGAGCAAAGTTACTCTGGAGGAATTATTCACTTCACATTGAGTCTGCATCCCTTTATCCTTTAAGTTTGAACACATTGTTCAACCCCCAAGCTCTTCCCTTATTGAGTGATAACTCCATTGTCTCTCTTACATGAGCTTGAATTTGGTGGAGGATTGAAGTGGTGGAGGCCCAACTGAAAGGAACTTAGTTTCTCGGTTTCGAACCGTGTTGACACATAAGTGTGTAACTTTTTCACTTCTGTTGATTATATCTTAATAGAAATACTCTTTTCTCGTTCAATTGATATCTTGCAAATATTTGAATTATTATTCCATGGGAATATTTGTTATGAATGTTAATGGATTATGCTATTGAATGTGATAACATCATATATTATCACCATATTCTTGCGCTGCTTGGTTGTTGAGGATTAGTTGCAGGCGTATTGCTTTGGGTCAAGTGCTCAATGATGGACTTCATTGAACATCTAGACAAGGTAGGCCTTTTATCTTGTCTTGATAGCATATTTTTTTATATAGCATACTTGATAATATAGTTGATTTTTGCAGTCATTTCCATCTGTTGTGGTTTACCCCTAGCCATGGAGAGATTTTCCTCGTAACAAAATTGGCGACCATACTGGGGAAAAAATCTTCTTTCTTGGGGTTTGGAGTGTTTTTCTGCTTAGATTTCTCTCGTTCATATTGTGTTTCTTGTCGTATGATTGCTTGACAACCTCTGTTCACTCTGGGTCTGAGTCTTTCAACCTTCTCCTTAGCCTAGTTGTGTTTTGACACATATACACGGGTTTTTTTCTTGACAGTCGCATATATACGCGTGTTGTCCTTCTGCAATCTGCGTCCATACACACTTTTCCCTTGAAAATTCGTGTACATCAACCTATTTTTCTTGTTTGCTGGGTTTGGTGGTTTCTGGGTAGGTTTTGATGATTGTTGAGTCTTCTTAGGTCTCTATGGTGACTATTAAGCGTCCGTGGAATGACATGAAACTTATCTTTGGTTAAATTTTTGGGCGATACCTTTCTCATCATATTTTCATTTTGATTGTCCTTGTACATTGGGCTGGGTGTTTTTCTCCTTGATATCCTACTTGGGTTGTCTTTGTTTATACATAGTAGAGTCTTTATATATCAAGCTGATGTTTAGTCCTTGCATTTTCATTTTTCTTATATTGAAAATACAAAAATATTAGGCATTTTACATCGATTGGCATTTTGATCTTTTGAGCCTTTGTCATTTATCTTAGTGCATGTAAAGAAAGATTGCATTTTTATTTAGAATTGCAGAATTGCATTGAAAATTGCATTTTTAAGAAGCATATCATTCATTGGAAATTGAAGTTAGGACTTTGCATTGTTTCATATTCATTTACTTTACTTGCCGAGTCATAAAATCACTAGTTTCACGACCGCACCTTTCGAGTAAGCAAGGACATTAAAATTAACGCTATAATTTAAAATTGATGAGTAACGATTTTATTTTCTAGGGTGCACAAACTAGCTTAGGATTTTGTGAGTAAACTTCTCGAAGGCTATTAAATCAACATATGTGTCTAACTAAGGGAGTGGAGAAATCCATTGTAAAATTGATAAGATCAAGAGGCTCTTCCTACACCGAATTTAAGAACGAGGTCGACTGAAGGGATATCCCCCGATAACTTCTTAGCGTCAGATATATTTCTGGGGATCTATTCGTATATGTGGATCTTGCTAGTGCCCTTACCTCTGTGAGAGGCGATGATTTCAAGGTTTCGGGCTTTTGCTACTGTACCCATACGGTGAACCTAACTTACGATTGTTCGCATGTGCATCGATTATACCATAGTTTCTTAGTTGCTTGACTTGGGTGCCACATAGGTTACTTGCAGGGGTTATTCTGCAGGTACCCTAGGTCAGATAAGGGTCAAACAACACACAACATTTATGGAGGATTACCTCTCTGGGGGGATCTGACCGACTGGTTGTTAAGCCCACGAGGGCCCTTATAACTGATTCTGAAACCTCCGATCTTTAGCAGGGAATCCCATGCCTCTCTTGGGTGAGGCATACCTACTTTAGGGAGGGATGCCCCTTTCAACCACTTTATCTTGTTTGTGTGCATATTGGTCGTTTGATTATTTTTGGTGTGCTCTTTGATTACTAGTTGGCCTTAGGATTTGTTTTTATATATTGAGTCTTAAGTCATCGTGGAGTTAGACCAATTTCCCCACCGGTCTCACCGCTTGTTACAGTTACCACTGGATTTTGAGTCTTTTCCTTCTAAAAGGCACATAGTTATTAAATGTGGTACACACACCTCCACTTATCAGACTTGTGATTCTACAAGGATGAGTACTGAATTGAGTCATCAAAATACTGGGAGCCCCTCAAATCCCACACCTACTATAGTTAATGGCACCCCTTCGACTCCTGCAACCACAATGGTTGTAGTACCAGAGGCACCTATCATCATTGCTTCCCATCCTATAGTGAATACTCAACCTATTTCCACGAACCCATTTGGGTCTCTTGGTCACTCACCGAGCTATAATGTTAAGTCCATCCCCATGGCCTCTAGTCCTTTTTCCTATGGTATGTCGAATTTCACTTCACATTTTTCAAAAACCATCCCAGCCGCTGGACAATGCTAGCATTGGACTTGGGGGCACAACTCCTCCTTATACTCCATTCTCATTTGGTAGCTCTCAGATCCCTCAAACGACTCCTACAGTGGGAGGCATTCCTTCTTTTAACCCCGGGTCTAATATTGTTGCTTATGGGTGGAGCAACCAACCTAGTGGACAAGTGTCTGCTCAAGTTCCGTTCTTTGCCATACTTACGATAAAGAAATGTACTCCATTGTGCAAGCCTGTCTCTAGTGAAGAAATTAAATTCTTGGGAAGGAGACAATCATCCACACTAATCATAAGCCATTGTAGTTCATGCATACACAAGGAAAATTGCAGAATGACTGCCATCATAAGTGGCCCACATACTTGTAGCAGTTCCACCTTAACATAAAGTATAAGACAAGAAGTACCAACCACATCGTTGATTTCCTCAGCTGACCTCCACTCATGGCACTCACCATGATTCTAGACTCTTGCGGCGACGAGACCTCCGAATGGCCCCAAATCTGTCAGAAATATCCTAACTTCACCACCACCTACCATATGTTGGGCACAAACACAAATGTCACTAATTTCCATCTTAAGGACATGCTACTGTTCCATTTGGGCCATGTCTGTGTTCCATCAAGCGAGGGAGCGAGGATGATTTGGGAATCCCACTACAGTCGGGTGGCAGGACACTTCGGGGTATAAAAGACAAGGGCAGTGCTGCAACAACATTTCTACTAGCCAAAACTTCGATAGGATGTTAGAAAGTATACGAGGTCCTGCACTACCTATGTTATTTCCAAACCAACCACTGAGAAACAAGGCATGTAAACCTCTCTACCTACTTCTGATAGGCCCTGGTAATCCATCTCATTGGACTACATGTCGGGGCTTCATCCACCAAGAAGAGAAATGACTGTGTTTTTGTGGTTGTTGATCGTTTTTCCAAGATGGTGATTCTGGTCGCCTGCAAGAAGAGCATCACAGTGGATGCCACTGCCAAGATTTTCTTTGAACGAGTGTGGGTGCATCTTTAGATACCAAAAACCATTATCTAATATCGGGACAACCAGTTCCTCAACACATTCTGGTCAAGTCTCTGGTCACTGCTAGACACCAAGCTCACCAAATCCACTTCCCTCCAGCCCCAAACATATGGCCAAACCAAGGTCGCCAACCAAATGATCGTGCATATTCTACGCATGTACGATTCCAAGAACCCCCCGCACATGGGATGAGAGTCTTCCCTATGTTCAACACAACTGCAAAAGAGCCATACATATATTAACCGACCACAACCCCTCTCAGGTGGGGTTGGGATTTTAACCATTGGGTCCCATGGATGTTGCACTACCCCTTGCGGCCACCCAGGAAGACTCATCCCATGCTCCAACTGAATTTGACAAAGCTTCCTGGTTCGTTGAGCGGATCCAACACATCCGCCAATAGGTTCGAGATATTTAACAGAATTCCAATGCCAAGTGCAAACAATGCCATGATCAACACTGAGTACCACACACGTTTCAGGTGGGAGACAAAGTTTGGTTGCACTTGTAAAAATAACTCCTTACATGGCCCCATCAAAAGATTCATCCACTCCACTATGGAACTTACACTGTGACCAAGGTTGTGGGTGATAATGATTTTGAGCTCAACATTCCCCCCTTCCTTGGCTTGCACCCAGTGTTAAATGTGGATCTCCTTCATTCTTATTTCCCACCATTATTGAACACCTCAAAGATAATAGAAAAATTGACACCAACATGTTTCAACCCTGACTGCATGGAACATGCATCCACTGATCAAATCATGCAAACACAGGTCAAGGGCACAAGCCAGCAGAGGATCCAACTTTATTGGGTTGTCAAGGTAGGGCATCTCCTACACCAAGGCAAGTGGCTCACTCGGGGCCAAATTCAACATGAATTTCCTCATATGATGGGGGAACTCAATGCAATGGAGACAATTGCTTCCTAAGGGGGGAGGATTGATCCAAGTGGATATCAGTGGCCACCCACCTATTCTAACTGGTTCATCTTGGAAATTTTTTAGTTTGACAAAGTTCTCCTAGTTTTTGGGTCCTGAACTTACGGGGCCATTTTGAGGCCCTAAACAACGTTTTTCGGGTTCACCACAGTCAAACTATTGATGAAGCCCACATGAATTTTGGCATTTCATCTCCTAGGGTTAGGTTTTTGGATGTCTAGGGTTTTGACCTTCATTTTTATTGTAAAAAGGCTTTCAGAGCCTCATTGTAGTCATCTTCTTGCGAATGAGCGCATTCGTCACATCTCTTCTCAGAGATAAGCCACCACCATACTAGCAAGCTTGTTTTTAGTATGCATTTTACAGTTTTAACATATTTCTTTATTGAATAGAAGCTAGTTTTACTGTATCTATGTTATTGTTCATTATGTCTCTATGTTAATAATAATAATAATTTGTGTTCATTTCATTTTGCTCATAAAATCTGGATCATGTAGCAAGTAGGAGCATCCATCTATCTAAGTGAAAAGTGGACATGGGGTCCAACTATTGCTTAGCCATCTTAATCTTTATTATGGTCGGTCCTTTGGCATCATGTTGTGTTTTTTTTATTTTGATATCCCCATGCATTATTTTTATTCGTCCATGTACCTTTGTGATGGGTGTTGTTCTAGATCCATGTAGGTCCATAGTAGGGTTTTTTATGCTCACGACCTTGCCTCGATGGTTTTTTGTTCTCCAAGTGGTATGGATGGTGATATGAAATACCCTTAACTATTTGTTCTTTTTCATTGAATCTTCAACACATTTTTTATTTTCTCATCCATTTTCACAGGGATGGAGTTTGATGTGCATTTTTTCTGACATTTTCACTATTCAAATTAACTTTGATCAATTATTTCCATTGTTGAAATAGTTATTAGTTGTTTTAAGATGTAATAATCTTCCGCTTTGCCTTCTTTATTAAAAAGATCTCCTCGTGGAAAATGGATAATGCCAACCTCTAAATTATTCTCGACTAAATTCTAATAACACACACATAACTTTGTCGAGGATAAACTAAATAGAGAATGCCAACCTCTAAATTATTCTCGACTAAATTCTAATAACACACACATAACTTTGTCGAGGATAAACTAGAAGTTGACATTCTCCAAATTACAAATTATTATATTCCATATTTTAAAATACACACACAACTTTGTCGAGGATAAACTAGAAGTTAACATTATCCAAATTACAATTTTTTTTTATATTTCAGATTTTAAAATGCACACACCGACATATATATGCATTTTAAAATATGGAATATAAAAAATTTAAATTTAAATTTTTTTATTATAATCTTAATTTACTGTAATAAGGAAATTATGAAATTGAAATTTATTGAGATTATATTCATTAACGAATATTGAATAATTAATATAATGTAATTGATTAACCAATCATTATAGTTGATTAGCAAAATTATAGTTGGTGGTTTAATTTATTTTTTTAACATAAATCACTTTATTGAATTATTAAATAAAATTTCCTTTACAAATGTATTAGGTCCTAGTTTAGTTTGTTTGATGTTGTTTAATTAAATTGATTTATATTCTACTATGATATATGCCTAATTATCTCTCAACATTACATTAACATTAAAAATCAAATTTAATTTAATTTAATGTAGGATTATATTTTATTAATTTAGTATTATTTATATATTTTTGATGATGTTAACATTTATTTTTTAAACTTACAAAACTGATATTAATGAAATAAAATTTCAATGTAATATATTGTTGATTTTTTTAATTATATATTTTTTTGGTAGAAAGTTTTCATTAGATTAATGTTAAAAATAATATCCACTAATAATTTATAAAATATGCGTATTTTCACAACTAAAAATCAAAATTATAAGCTAAAAAGATTTTGAGACTAAACAATTTGAATTTATGCAAATAAAAAATTATTCACTACATTTCTTTAAAAATTTATTGTGATATTTGAAAATAAACAAATTTTCAATGTTTATATTTATCAAGGACGTATAACATAATAGTAAATAATATGTTTACTTCCGTGAAAGTAAACAAAGATATTCATTTCAAAATATTTGTTGAAGTGATGTGTGTTTATTGGTAAGTAAGATTGTATAAAAAACCTTCAAAAAACATAAATTACAGTATTAACGTTTTGTTCCAGACTGTAAAAATTGAACTGGCCCAAGGGGAAATCAGTTCAACCAGCCGAACAAGTCAAGAACCAAAGTCTTAATTTACCAGTCCTAAAAGTTACATTGTCTAAATACAAAAATTACAACCCCCCGTGGGAGATCGAATTGACCTTTCTTCTAACATTGACATAAGTTGAAACAAACAAAATATGACTATAGGCCCTATGTGGAAAAATAAAAGTTAAACACCCCGCTAACCATGCATAGAGACACCTGTACTGCAAATCAAGTGGTAGGCTTGTAGTGTGGCCACGCATCCAGGGAGGTGGCACTGGTCATTGGGTCCCTGACTGGTGGTGCTTCCTCCTCGACCGGTGTCGCTTCTTCCTCCGTAGTCCCATGCGCAACTAGCGCCAGAATTGATGACGCAAACTCGGTTGAATTTTCTTCTCCATTTGTGGGGTGGAACACTCCCTACAATGCTGAGAGCATTTGCAAGAAATGCGTTGCCTTCCCATCCAAGATCTCCATCTGAAATCACAGGTCGTCCAAGTCTTGTCGTAATTCAAAGACCAGGTCTTGCAAAATTGCAATGCCTCCTTACAATTTAGAGCCTGATGCAGAGTCGACACAGAAGTGAGGCTCTTGTTGTGGTCCATGGATAGCTCCATAGCCTTCACTCTGAGTTTGGGCACAGTGTGGTTGGGTTGGGGGCGAATGGGCTGGCGTGTTCGCAGGCGAATTGGGAGGAACGATTGGAATTGGTTGCGAGGTGGAGGCCAAATCTGAGAGTGACCCTGCATTGAAACCCAGAGAGTTTCCAGAGAGATCAAACCATTCAATAGTGCATGCAAAAGGTGAGGAGAGGGGTGGGAGGCTGTTGAGGCTATGGCCAAACTGCGTCAAAGAGGATGGAGAGGAGGGTGATGAGGGTGAAGAACTGTGAGAGGGTGCAAGTGGGGGACATAGAGCCAAGCGCGGTTGACTGAGATGCCAAGTCGAGCCGTGTTTGGATTTCCCCCTTTGTATCGGCATGTCTGAGACGCTGTGAAGGCTATCAAGCACGGGAATGAAGGAGAGGTAGTGAAGGAACAAATGGGGGGGAGCGTAGTCCACTAGAGGACTCGACCAAGGATGAATGAAGCTGCGAACACACCTGGTGAAGTTCATAATGTCGAAATCCCTGGTGGAGGAATACACACACGAGTAGAGTAAATTATGTTCCATTGGTCTGATCCATCGAAGGGACAGATAGCCAGAGCAGGGCGCACTAAGATTAATGGTGCTCTGGTTAGCGTGAGGCTGTTTTAAATGCATGGCAGTGGCGGGAGGGGTGACACACGCCTGTCACATGGCTGGCACCATGGTGGTCGTCGCCTGTCCGATCCGCTTGACACTTGGTTTGCAATAACACCCCATCCGGGGTTGTTGAAGTGACATGTTAACTAAAATGAGAGGTTCTAAATTTTGAGTGTAAGAAAAACAAAAATAATGGTTGTAACAATGAAATCAAATATGGATGTGTTAGGGTTTTACTTTAATTCTCCCACTTAGTGGAATAGATTGTTAGTTAATATATTGATGGCCATTAGGTTGAGGTGGTTTGACGAGATAGTTGGGAGGTAGTTTTTTCACTCTTCCCACTTGGTTCAATAAGAGAGGGGTTGGATGAGAGGGTTGGATATTGCACAATTTGACTATGGAAGATTTTAGAAGCTTCCCAACAACCTTAAAGAGTTTTTATTTTTATTTTACATAGCAAAAGGAAGTTCCTTGTAGAAAGGGCATGCCTCATCTTTGTTACTAGGAGTACCAAGGATTGTGAGATGCAACAATGTGGATTAGGAATCCTAGAGGTTTGCAAGTATACAATTGTAAATACTTACTAGTATACATTCTCTGATATTTCATAATAAATGGAGTTATTCCCCATGAGGGTTCTCCTTAAAAATATCTGTGTATTCTATGATGAATGTTTATTATATTGATTGTCTCTTTCATATTATGTTAAATGATAAATGATGAAAGAAGCCTATAAAAGTCCTTCCCCTTCCTTCTTCCTTCTAAGTCGTGATATTCATTAGACTTAGTCAAATTTTGTGTGGAATATGTGGTGTAGATACATTAGGTGATTTCGACTTGTCCACTAGAAAACACATCAATTTGGTATTAGAAAACAAAATTTGATATCCTTATGAGTGTATGGTGAAAATCATACTTGGATATTTGAAAGTTGAAGAACCATTGTTACCTAGAATTAGTCATAGTCATGCTCTTAATTGAACTACGATGGTGGAATACTAAGAGATTGTTGAAGATGAATGTAGATTCAATAGTTTTGAGACATGTGTAGAAGGTATTGCAGAACTTCAACAAGATTTGGTTCAAGTAATGCTTGAAAATATTAAATTTGGAGGAGAGGAGATTCCTAATAAATAAAAGGAGAAACCAAAGAGTTCTGGGGTGGGGCCTAAGAAGACTTTTCATCAGTAAAATGATGCTCAAACTTCTAGAAGCCCTTTTAGAGTCGATAATAAAGTGGAGATAAATCCTTATGATGGATAAATGGACCCTAAACAACTAAGTAATTGGTTGAGGTAGATAGACGTCTATTTCAATTGCTATGGGTTTACCAACACATAAATGTTTTATTTATCTCAATTGAAAATGGAAGGATATGCAGTACCATGATGGGAAAGACTGTGTATTCAATAAAGATTCTTTAACAAGGAGAAACACGTTGCAAAATGAGAGGGGTTTAAGGCACTCATTAAGAATCAATTATACACTATGTGATATGAAGAAAAATACGAGATAAAAGGGCATCATCTTAGAGAGTGACAAGGATAAGAAGCTCAAGAATATACAACTGAGTTTAGAAGGATGTGTATCCAATTGGGTATTGACCAATTTTATAGGAAGTCTATGACACGTACATAGGTGGATTGTTCAATCACATTAGGAAAGAAATGATTCTCTTTGAGTTCAAGATCCTTGATGAGGCATCTACGAATAACCTATATATTAAAATTAAACATGGCTCAAAATTGACTAATTGAGAAAGCAGTGGGAAGGAAAAGGGAAATAGAAAGAAAATAATAATGTTTCCAATGCCATGCAAATGAAGAACTTGATTTTTGAACATTGTAGGAAGAATGGTCACTGTTATCGCATAGGTTGTAGGTTGGGAAAAACCCGAACCAAACCATAATGTGGTGACAACTAGGAGAATACCTACCCACTGTCACCTCAGATAGGTATTCCCATCACTTTAGAGGTTAAGTGATCACCTCAAGGGGGGAATCTTGGGTGACCCTAGGGGAAATGAGATGAAAAGTGATACTTGTGAATGGATGCCCCTATAGATCAAGTTGATAAATGAAAATTAGCTTGGAAATGAGTCTCAGTAGTGGTCAATGGTTTCCAAGAAGTTTGAGTACCTACAAAAAGTGATTGTACCTACCCGAGACACAAGAAAAACCAAGTATACAAGATATATGTTAAGTGAACAAGCAAGTTAATCTTGTTGTCTCTATTTTCTGCAGTCAACAAAGATATATATCAACAAAAAAATGATTATTTGAGCTGCTAAACAACATGCTAAAAGTCTAACAAGTGATGCAAGATATAATCTAGTAAACACAAGTACAACTCAAGTATAAAAGCATAGACTTTAGCATCAATGTAAGGTTTTTATAGAAAAGTAATGCATAGATATATTTGCATACTTGAGTTGTTACAAAATAAAAATCATCCACCAAAACTTGCAAAGAATCCACCCAAAATATGTGCTAGGACTAGTAGATTATGTTGGAAAACGCTTAGCAAATTCTGACTGTTGATAAGAGAGTAAAATCAAAAGTTATGATGAGTTTTATGCAACCCTAATGGCTGTAAATTAAAATTGCAACAGAAGTAATAATTTATTGGCCAAATGATATGCCTTAGTGGCTAAGAGACATGTATAGCATATAGTTTAAGTTCCACTTAAGACAATTTCAATATCTCAACTTTTCACGGTTATCAATGCAATCATTTATTTCTCTAATGCAGGAAGACTAGTGATTTCCTATTGGGAGAAATGAAGTCTCTTGATTAAACACGTTGGATGAATTAATTCCTTGAGGTTGTAATCTCTTTTACTCCCCAAGGAAAACCCTAACCAACAAGGAAAACCTAGGAGGGTGTAATCCCTTTTACTCCTCCTAGTATCCTTTGCACAATAGATTATTACAAACAATTATAATGGTCTTGGGGTGATCCGAAAAGATCTTTTACATGACTATGGTTGAGTTGTTATGCATGTATTGATTAACCATTTAAGAATTTTAAAGAAAGAGGAAGAAGATATGGGAATTTATAGAAGAAGTATGACATCCATATACACATTTGCAGATCTGAAATAAAGAAATAAACAACAACAAACCATAACATAAATGTGATAACGGAGTTCGACAATCTTGCCTCTGTCTCCAGGCCTTGTCTAAGTGGGATTTTCTTATTTCTGTTCGAATCTTTACAAGTACATAATGATAGTACCAAAAGGTTACAACAATGAGTTGGTCGTGTTCTACCATATCTCATGAACCCATCAAAACTGACGGCACCCAAATTAGATGATCGAGGCTCCTAGAAATGGCCTGCAAAGGTGTGCTCCTCAATAGCTTCCCTACATAACAATGGCCTTTGGCTCAACAATCCAACAACATAAACTTGTTCTGAACCACCACTGATCTCCCAATGGCCTCAAGAAGGCCTAGTTTATATAGATCTCAAGTTGGTTATCATCTCCCAACTTCCTCCCAAGATCTGGCCTAAAAAAGGGCCCAATATCTCCCAATATTGGCCAAAATCCATCAAATCTACCTATAAAATCAATAAAAATCCATAACCCAAAGCTATAAAACCCACTTCATGCAATAATGTTGGCACAAGCCCCCCAATATGGTCGTGCGCCCCTTTTCTAGGTCACATGGCATCCATGTGGCCAAGCGTCGACCTCTAAGGGCTGCGCGCTGGCCCATATACCGTAACCTCTGGTTGCATGGTGGATCCCAAATCCAAGGGCCAATCCCCTAGTCCTTCGCACCAGGTATCAACCCCAGGTCATATGGCATGTATTGGCGCCGGTGGTTAAGCCCCGTATCTTTGCGCTGAGCTGGAAAACGGTTAGCGCCAACTTTGGTTTCAAGGGATGTGAAACACCATGGTTATATGGCATAGACTCACGACCGGGGGTTGAGCCTAGGCCCCAACCCCTTACCTCCACCCGAATATAATACATTCAACTTAAATAAAATAATATGCACATAAGTTAACAAGTCCCAAAGTAGGTGGGTTGGTACCCAACCTACCCCAAAGAATTCCTCTGTACAAGAGGTCACGAGGTAGAAACCCATAAAGTTCAAGAAAATTTTTAACATGAACAATGAGCCAACCAATGGGTGCCACATGGCAGCCCATGTCTGGGCCACGTGGCACCCCTCCATTCACTAATTTTCGATGCCACATGTCATTTTTCTATTCGTCCATCTGTCGGCGCCGTACCCTGCCACCTGTCTGCCCTATCAGCATCCATACCTTTCCACCTATCACCGTACATACGTGCCACATCAGTTGTACGGGCATGCCACGTTTCACCCTTTCAGTGGTGACATGTGTCACCTCCTAGTTGGTCCACCTGTACCTGCCACATCATCATTTTGTACGCCCAGTAAGCCTGCCACATCATTCATACGGTCCCTGCCACGTCTACGCCAATTGTGCTTCCATGTCAGCTATATTGCCTATATAGTCAGCTTCCACGTGGCACTGTATGGACTATACAAATTGTACAGTCAACATTTTTTTTGCCTGTTTGGAAAAACGAACATAATGTGATATCAGGAGCATACAATGTCTGTTTGAGCCCGTTCAAGTTGATTTGGGTTCGTATCAATGAGGCCTACGCACACGTTCGTATTGAAGCCATTCTGAGAACTTTGATTTTTAGGCCTTTCTGAGCCCCATCAAGCTCCTAGATCCGAGTCTGGATCACACCTCCCCACTAAAGGACCTTTTGGTCCCCAAAATGTTACAAGAATGGACTTTGACTGATTACATACTCATAAGGATGAAAACAAAACACAATGTTGTACAAAAATGATGTTATAACAGGTCATCAATTCAACATGTGTGATTACATTAATGGAAGCAAAATACAATGAAGTTGTGACATCCACTTTTGGCAAAACCAAGTGGTTTTTTTATTTCCTTCACGGTGTTCCTCTTGCTTCACTGGTAATCCTTATTCCTTCGTGAGTACTTGCACAATCCTTTTGTCCTTCTTTGGACAAAGCTTCAGATTAAGCTTCAAACAACTAGCCTTTTGATGTCCACTCCTGTTGCAATAAGTGCATCGAGTCTTTGGAATCCAGACCTATTTACCATTCTCTTTATTCCGTTGTGGAGTTGAATCTTTATGTCGTGTTTCCTTCCTGGCTGACATAGATTTCCTGTACACAGTTTGTCTCTTCCAACACTTGGCAACACAATGCTTGGTTGAATGACAATAAGTACATGGATAAATATTCCACAAGTTTTGGATTACATGATTATGTTGTTTATAATCAAAAGGAGAATTGGTAAAAATATGACCATTATACCTTCCATGTTGATATTCACTTTTCTTTGGAGATGACTTGCATTCACTACCACAATCCTGGAGTGATGTGCCATTACCTTTTGTGAAGTGTTCCTGCGATGTCTTAAGCTGGCCATTTGAAGCATTACTTGCTTCCGAAGTTTTGGAACCCATCTTGGAGGATGCTCCAAGATCCACTTCGCCATATCCCAATCCTAAGTATCGATGCCTTTCCACAACCTCAATGGGATTAATAATACCTTGGCCCTCAATTCCAAGGCCCTTTCCTTCATAACCCATCCTGGT